>CAUYON010165917.1:0-24024 GCA_963573935.1 Arctocebus calabarensis
GGGAGGCTGAGGCAAGAGAATCGCTTAAGCCCAAGAGCTGGAGGTTGCTGTGAGCAGTGTGACGCCACGGCACTCTACCCAGGGCGATAAAGTGAGACTCTGCCTCTACAAAAAAAAAAAAAAAAGAAAAGAAAAAATGAGAAACTACATATGGAGGAAAATTTAAAACTGCAACAGCCTCGTGGCGATATCAATTGTTGTTTTCATTATTAATTACTACTATAACTATTTGGCAAATGGCAAATGTACCAGGTTATAAGTGATAAAGACAGATCCTGAACTGTCCAAATTGTAACGAGAGTGCATTTCCTTTGCTGTTGTAGTTCGTTATTTACAAAGGTCTTCCCTGTTTCCTGTGTGTCCAATCTCACCATTATCCCATGAAACAAACAGGCACTACCCATGTTATGGGGGAGGGAACTCAGGTTCTGAAAGCTTAAATGGCTTGGTCAAGATTGATTTTAACAGAACTGGGATTAGGACAAAGCCTTTTGATTCTGTGTTCAATGTTCTTTTCATAACTCTGTGCTGCCTAGTTAAATATTTAGAATTACATAATGTTTTGATCTTAATTTGTCACTTAATTTTCAACAGAATCATGGACACAACTTACTCCAATGAAATGCCCATGTTCTCATCTGTCTTTTTTGCATGTATAATGTTCACAATAGAATATTTCTAATTTTTTGAATTTTCATTACTTTAAGAAGTAATCACAGTTCTATGGTATCATTTCTCACAGTTTCTCAATGATTACTGTGTTATTTTTATCTTCATTGTTTTCCTATCACTGTTTCTTTATAATTCAGTTCTGCTTCTATGAACATCAATAAAGAATGTATATATTTCCATGATCCATAATTTTTAACCATTAACTTTCATGCAACTAAATATTCTGTTGGGGAGACTTACTTCAGTCCTCCAATAATTTTTGAAAAGAATAAAAATAATTCAATAGGCTCAGTGCCTGTGGCTCAACTGGCTAAGGCGCCAGCAACATACACCTGAGCTGGCGGGTTCAAATCCAGCCTGGGCCTGCCAAACAACAATGACGGCTGCAACCAAAAAATGGCCAGGCATTGTGGTGGGTGCCTATAGTCCCAGCTACTTGGGAGGCGGAGGCAGGAGACTCACTTGAGCCCAGGAATTGGAGATTTCTGTGAGCTGTGATGCCACAGCACTCTCTCCAGGGTGACAGCTTAAGGCTCTGTCTCAAAAAAAAAATAATAATAATAATTCAATAGGTTTGGATATGGCAAGAATTAATCATTCAATGAGTATTCATTGCTCACCTCCCTGATTCTGTATTACGCCCTTTCAGATATTATAACACTTAAAAATCATAACCACTCTGGGCCCCTAATTCTTAAACTGTTTTTATGTTTTGTTTCTCACTTTTTATTATCCCTTGATCTTTTTAAAGGTTCAAATGTTTTTAATTCTTTGTCACTTAAAAAAAAACACAATTTTTATTAGTGATTTCATTATATTTGTAGTATAATTTCCTAAATGATAACTTTGTAAGATGTCCATTTTAGAAGGAGAGTATTTTATTAAAGAAAGAGTCCAAATAATTACACAATATTATGCAAACAGTGTTAATTTTGTTAGATTTCCATCTCTCTCTAGTATAAATAAATAGTGCGTCAGTGAACACCTACCTATGTAAAGCTCTTCCTACATTTTGAAGTATTAAGTAGGCTATCAGATAATGGATATAATATATTTGTTAGGTTAAATGTCTTCTGCATTTTTGGAAAAACCCTGGACAGCTGCAGGAGAGCTGACCAAAGTCATGTGAAAAGGATGAACAACCAGATACATATGAAATTCCCTGGGGCAAATCCATACTGAAAAAAAGAAAAAGAGTAAGGGTGGTGGGTTCAAACCCAACCCCAGCCAAATTGCAACGACAACAAAAAATAGCCAAGCATTGTGGTAGGCACCTGTGGTCCCAGCTACTCAGGAGGCTGAGGAAAGAGAATCGCCTAAGCCCAGGAGCTGGAGGTTGCTGTGAGCTGTGTGATACCACGGCACTTTACCGAGGGTGATAAAATGAGACTCTGTCTCTACCCCCCCCCCAAAAAAAGTTCAAGGAGGTAATGAGAACAGAATGATCTGAAATGTAAATAACCAATGCAGAATAGTAACCAGATTATATGAAGAACAAATCAATAAGAAAAAGTCATACTGCATAAAAGATATGATTAGAAAATTCAATAAAGAGATATCATAAAAGGTCAATAAACATGGAAAATATGCTCATTTCATAGGGAATGCAAAGTAAATAATAACGTGACATCTTATACTTTTCAGATTGCCAAAAATTAGGAATTTGTCAAAATTAAGATTGGCTAGACTATGGGGAAATACTCTTATACTTTTCTATGGGAGCTGAAATTGGTATAAACTTTTTAATTTGGCTATACCTACTAAAGTTAAAGATCAATATACCTTATTACCCAGCAGGTCCGTGTCTGGAGAGATATTCCCATGTACACACAGACTTAAGTACAAGAGTATCCTCTGCAATATTTTTAGTAATGGCAAAAATTAGGAAACAATCTGTCAACAAAAGAAGGGAAAAATCCAAATCATGATATTTTCATCCCATAGACTGTTACATAGCAATTTAAGTGAATGGACAAGAGCCACGTGTATATTAATGTAGATAGATCTCAAAAACAATGCTGACAGCAAAAGGCAAGATACAAAACAATGTGAAAATTTTTCTATGTTAACAAATAATAAATATTATTCGTGGACGCACACATCGGAGGTGTAAGAACTCAGTCATGGATGGGAAGGCCATTAACTTCAGGGCATCAGTTATTTCTGGGGAGAAGTAGAGGTAGAGGGAGGGACTTTAACTCTGATATATCATTTAAAACTTGTTTGAGGCAAAATTAAGAACATAAATACAATAAAAGAGAAGGTCCTTGGTTTAGGAGTTCCAACCTCAGTGCTGCCTCCCAGTGACCCAGACCCTACTCACGGACCTTTATCTCTCTGAGGATGGTATCAGGATGAGGATTAAAAATATGGTTTTTTGTTGTTATTGTTTTTTTGTGTGTTTTTTAGCAAAGAAACCCTTTATTCGAAGACAATCTAACGTGACTTCACAGTGTGTAAAATACTGTGTATGCTGGAATGGTAGGATAGTGCCGGGACAGGGATCTGAGCCATCTGGGAGGCCGAGGCCACGTCTTGTCACCACCCCCCTTCCCTGGAGGTGGCCTCTGAGACAGCTTCTCCCTCTAACAGCCCAGGTGTCTCTGGCACTCGGTGTTCTGAAATATCAGCTCAGCAAGTACAGCCCATTTCTCTGACAGTGCCTGCCAGGCTCTGTAGCCAACGCCTGGGAAAATGGAAGAATGCTTTTCTACTATGAATGATTATCCCTGAATTTGGCTAGTCCCCCAATTTGAATGTCCATTTCTAATGTACTTACTAAGTACACTAATCTATTACTTTTTGCTGTTCTTATCACTTCAATTCTTTTTTCACTTATTGCATCATAATCACTTTGCCCTACTGCTCTTTGTCCTGATCCTCTCTCCTGCCTCTTTCCTTCCCTTTTGTGGCTTTCCTGCCTTTATTTCCTCCCTCCTTTTCCTCTAAGAGCCACTTGCCAGGCTCCTGAGAGAGCCCACCGCTCGACCTCCCCAGGGAGGAGCGTGGGCTCACAGCCCCCACTTGCTCGTTATCACTTCACCCCTCTTAGTGTGAGTCGATCATGAAGGACGAAAACCACCCTGATCGTGAAACCGACAGGATTTCTCCTCAGTCTTCAAACTCCCTTGGGTAGGATAGATAGAATCAGCTTCTCTCCAGCCTCTCTCTCAGGTAACCAGGTATAAAATCGCAGTTTTGTTCATTCTGGAGTTTACATTCTTCCCTTCCTCTGTATCTGTTAAGTTTCAAATACATAACGAAGTGTCCCGAGTGCAACCCTGTGAAATTATTCTGCACTATGAGGTTATTCTGAAGGAAGTATCTGCTGTTTGTCTGAAGTTCCCACTTCACTGGGTATCCTGGGTTTGTATTTTCTAAACCCGGAGGCGCCCTGTCAGGGAGCAGCCGCCCTTTCCAACTTCCTTTTGCCCCAGCTGTCTGTGGCCCTGAGTGACATCGTCCTCCACTCTCCCTTCTCCATCGCTCCTCCTGGTCATACCCCTCCGCCTTCCTCGCATTCTGTCCTTGGTCCTCTCCTCCTGTCCTGGCACTCACTCCCCAGAGGTCCCAATGTGCACAGCCCTCATGTCTCCCATGCCGGTGATTCCGGATCGTTTCCGCTGGCCCCAGGCTTTCCACCATGCACACATATTTAGGGAGCCCGCAGACACCCCAGACTTAGAGACAGAAGGCTCAGTGGCTCCTCAGTCTTTCCAACTCCTCCCCAACCATATTCCCTGGGTCACTCACCCAGGTACAAAAACGGTTTCCTCTTGGGACTTTTCCTTTTTACTCCTCGATTTCGCCCACCATCCCTGCATACACCTGGCTTATTTTAAGTAAATACTTGTTGAGTGAATGGCTGTCTCCTGGGTTCATTTCTTGCTTTCCATTCTGTCACAACCACCTTCATTCACACCGTCATTACCTTGTGCCCAATCTGGTAACTGCAGCCTAACAATGATTTCCCTTCATTCAGGCCAATTTTAAGGTCCATGTAAACTAATCTACACTGACATCTTTTTTAAAGAAAAAATAAGAAAGCCAATTAGTCTCATTCTGAATAGATAACACATTCCCCTGGCCTAATATTCAAAAGATACAAAGGGTACGTTGGACTTTTGAAGGGTTCATTCAATATCATCTCTTTTGCCTACCTGATTTTGTAACCAGTGGAGAAATAGATGCAGGAGTCAGATAGCTGTGTGAGATGAAAAGCTATGTGCAGAAATAGCTTGGTGGTTGGGCCGGCTTGCTCATCTTTCACTCCAGAATGAGAAAGGCTTATCCCCCCACCAGACAGACTGATCCTGACAGCATGGGCCTCCCTGCTGGGCTCTGTTCTTATAAAGCTTCAGGCGGGAAGGAAGGGAGTGGGGGTCCACTGAGCAAGCAGGCTGGTTCCAATGTGAAAAGAGGAGCGAGGGGTGAGGAGGAGTGAGTGGTGTTCAGTTCTACCAGGGCTCCAGGCTGATATGCTGAAGGGTTACAGGTGTCCCATCAGATACTGATCTTTCCATCCTTCAGCCATGAGCAGCTTCCTCAGAATCCCATTAATTTCCTCCCAGTTTAACCTCTATGACTGAATATTATCATTTTCTGTTTGTATCATGATGGGAAAAATATAGGATACACTATTATAAGTGGTGGTCATCTTTTTATTTGTAGATAGGAAGCCAAGGAACAACAGGTAAACCCCAGCCCATGCTGGGTACACACTGAAAACTTCTTCGAAGCCCCCTTCCTTCCTATCACTAAGGTCTCCTCCCAACCTTCCCAGGAGCGGCCAATAGTACTCTATGTAAACAGACAGGTAAATGTTTTATACATCTCTTATTTTTTTGTACACAAGCATGGAATAGGCCAAATCTTTTAATAAAACACCCCCGAATCTCAGTGGCTTAATACTATAAAAGTTTATTTCTGTTCATGTCTCAGTATAGTATGACTTTTGGGGTCAGTGATGGGGGCACTGGGGTCTTCTCCAAAAGCCATTAATGGTTCCAACTTGCTTCAACCTAGTGACTCTACTAGCCTATATGGATTCAGGGATCTTGGCTGAATGCTCCATATAAGCTGACCAAGAATGGAAGACAGAAAGCCTGGAAAGTCTGGGGGATTTTTAGGGACCAGGCTTCGGAGTAATAGGTCTCAGAATATTTCTGTCACTATTCAATTGGCCATAACTGAGTTACGTGGTCCCACCTGACTGCAAGGAAATGTCTTCTATATGTCTGGTCAGGACAAAAAGGAAATGGGTGTGGTCAGCCTTTAGAAGTTTCTGTTACACATGCCAGATGTGCGGATCTGCACCTTGCACTTTTGACTTCGCGACAAATTTCCCAGCACAGTCATATCAGTTCACAGGCAAACAGTTTCCTCATCTTTTCTAACAGTTGCAGGGTATTCTAGTTTATGTATTATAACACAATTTGATCAATAAATTATGGTCCAATTATCCTCAATGCTTTGTTTTTTCCATTCTTTTATCTGCAATAAATACATTTGTACTAATATGATTCCCAACAGGCGCTAGTGTATCTGCAGGATAAATTCACACACGAGCTGCTGCTGAATCCTGTTGCATAGACAGTTCACATTCTGATAGCTATTACCACATCATCCTTCTTGGAGGTCATACAAATGCATGCTCCCAATAGCCATTTTATTATTTAACCTTGCCAGTGTAAAATTTCTCAGATTTTCTACATGTTTGAATAGAGCAGTGGTTCTCAACCTTCCTAATGCCACGACCCTTGAATCCAGTTCTCATGTTGTGGTGACCCCCAACCATGAAATTATTTTAGTTACTACTTCACAACTGTCATTTTGCCACTGTTATGAATCGTAATATAAATATCTGATATGCAGGAGACCCCCAAAGGGGTCGGGACCCACAGGTTGAGAACCACTGGAATAGTTTAAGTCCATCTTCAGTGGGTGTAAGAAAGGCTCCCGGCCTGGGTGGTAGCCACCTGTCAGGCCTTACCTTCTCCTCCATCCTTTAAGACCCCCACGTTGTCTACTTCTGTTCCCCAGCTGAGACGTGTGCTTCCTACCCCCTTATATCATTGCTTCAACATCTTCTTTCATTTAGATTTAGATCCATCGAGCATTTCTTCTTTCAAGCACATCTTAAAAAGTAGCACTAGGTAGGAACAATGACCCTTTAAATTTATTACTACATTTAATCCTTGAAAGCAACTCTAGGAAGTAGACATTTTTATGCACATAATGCAAATCGGACAACTAAGGTTCAGAGAGGTTAAATATATAGACCATCTAATTAGTGGATGGTATATTTTAATGAAGTATTTTGAGTCTACTTTCTCTCACTCTGGTGCTTCTCAAACCAAAAGCATAACAAAAGGCAGAAGAAAGGAAATCACACCCTCACGCTATCTCTCGGTGTGTCCCAAAGCTACCTTCTTTGAGCCAAGTTCACATTGCAGTCTCCTATTTGTATGAAAAATGGACTTGAACTTTTAGTTTCACCTTTGAAATATATCTGCACTTATTTTTAATTACTACCAAGTATAACTGAAACTCCAAGACTCTGACAGTTTCTTCTGTGGCTGGAGGAACCCTAGCCCACTGCCCCCAAGGCAGGCAAAAGAACCTGGTTGTGCATGTTCATGCCCGGTCGCTAGACTCCTGCCCATTCTTCAAAACACAGCTCCTCTGCTGCTTCAACATCAAGCCTTCCTGTGGGGTCTGCAAGCCCAGAGTAGGGTCTCTGTCCCCCAAAACTGAACTACAGCTTATACTGTGATTACTCAGCACCTTTCCTCTCTTTGACTATAACCTTCACGGGATCAGTCTCTCGTATATCTTCATGTTCTTTTCAACAAGAGACTTGTTAATTTTTAATGAATAAAATAGTGATGATGATTGAATGCCTTATTGCATTGACCTCTTTTGCTTTCCAAAGCAATCACCAATTACAAAATAACAAAAGTCTCCTTCTTAGTCCCAGCCTCTCTTAAATACTCCTAAATCTTGCTTCAGATGGTTATGTTAGCCTGGTGTTGCCTGGGAAAGCACGGATTTAGTTTGCTCACACACATATATCCAATTCCCAGGGATAGCCCTGTCTCATTGATGGACACTGGCATGCCATTAATTTCTTCTCCTGTCTTTGGAAAATGGGGATAATTGCATTTGCCAGCTCTACTCAGGAATGTTGTCAGTGTGATGAAACAATGTTTTTAAAAGACCTCTTTGGAAGGTATATGCCACATAAATCACAGTCCCTCACTAGAGTGGTTATTTTAGTGCTTATTTATTTAGTAGTTCAGGAGAACAGTGACATTTCTTTTCAGATAAGTCATTTTGAGTCAATGGATGCCTCAATACTCAGTCTCACGTGGAATATGTATCTATGACCTTCTGATGAACTTGGAGATTAAACTTGGTACATTTCCTTTCTACTCTTAGAAGTTTTCAAGTTTATCATCTCTGCGAACATGTCTGGGCCATCCATAGCCCAATGCTGAAACATATATGAGATAATATTTAAAAATTATTTTATCCTCATGAACATATTGGTGTTTTTTTCTTTCCCCATATTGTCTTCAAGAATTGAATACTATTCTGTGAAAATCCCACTGATCTCTTAAAACATAGATCATGCCTCCTTCTCAAAATTCAGTTCTGTTGCTCTAAATTTGTCATGCCATGTATAGTACGATAGAATGTATAAAAACAAAATAGTATGCATTTTAAATTCTGTTAACTTTCTATAAATGTGCTGTCCAATTGCCACTAGCCACCAGTGTTAAAATTAAACATGTAGCCCCTTAGTTGCACTAGCTACAGTTTATTTATGTATTTATTTATTTTGCAGTTTGGGGCCGGGGCTGGGTTCGAACCCACCACCTCTGGCATATGGGACCAGCGCCCTAATCCTTGAGCCACAGGTGCAACCCCACTAGCTACAGTTTAAATGCTTGAAAGCTCATAAGGCTAGTGCTTACCCTGTTGTATATTGCTGTAATAGAGCATTTCCATCATCACAAGAAGTTCTACTGGGCAATGTTTGTCTATAAGATTTATTTCTTAAAAGACTAATGTAAAGGCTTAATCAATTTTAGTTTACTGCTCTTCCCATTCACCCCTTGGTTTTGGATTTTTTTTCTCCTCATATTATAATGAAAGAGTTTTAATTGATTTGGCCTTTAAGACAGCCTCGCCTCCAAGGCCATGATTTGAACACTAAGGCTGAACAGAATGACATGTGGAATTCCCATCTGGAGGTTAGTACAGCGGCAGATCCAGCCATTTCTGAGAAATTGTCTGGGTTTGGAGCTTCTCCCAGAACTCTGGTTTAGCAGCTCCTAAGCTTGCAGCGAGTCTGAAAGGAACACAAATCTGTTTTGTATATACAAATAAATCCTCGGGTGCTGCATGCCATTCTCAGCCTGCCAGTTTCATCTGGCTGCTCCAGAAAATATAATTCAACAGCACATTAGTTAACCTGCGTGCAGGGACTGGGGCATTCTGATTATTGAAATGTTCTGGTTGAGAGATTAACTCGATTTTTGCAGAGAAATTGCCGTGGCAGGGATTTTCGGTCCAGGAGGCTGTACTACTGCGTTTCTCTATTCCAGATGATCACAGCTGCATTGCTTCATCCCCCGAACACTCACAAATGTATCACTGCTAAAACTTTTCAAATGTACAATGGATGTATTCTTAAAGAAATCTCATAACAATAGATCAATAACAGTGTCTCTGATAATATTAGAAAGACAGTAAACTTAGAAGAAAAATTACCATCTTCCCTCCAAAGTTTACAGTAACCTTAAGAAGCTCCTGACAATAAGGTAGTTTCTTCAAATGAGATAACTTTAAAAATATTTATTCACGTTTTATTTTCTTCAGTAACAAACACATCACGCTCGCTAGATTTCAGGTAATTCCTCAAGGGCTTTAAAAATGTTAATTCACTGAACTCTTATAACTGCCTTAGAATTAGGTCTCACATCATTTATTATGATCATTGCAAAGATGAAGAAATTGAGAGACGGGGAGTTTAAACAGCTGTCCAAATTAAAGAGCTTAGGATCTGAACCCCGGTAGCTTGGCTCTGGGCATTCATGGCCTTAAACACCATTCCAAATAATTTACACAACAGAAGGAACCTAGATCCTGAACTAAAAGGCTTTTTTTCTTTCTCTTAACTTACTGCCTATATTTTCATTTATTAAAATCCAGAGATTAGGGAGCTAAAACATAGAGTCAGAACACCAATGCTTCTCTCTAAAAAGCCGTTACAAAACTTCTGGACCAATACTTAATGGATGTAGTAAGATCCCAGAATCCATTATAAAACATAAAACCTGGGAAAATTAGGTTGATTTTCTGAGAACTAAATAATTTAATGCATTGGTTTTACACCAGGCAGCCACAAGGTTCACGTGCAATTTTAAATTGTACACGATTTTAAACTGCACACGAACTTTATGGCTGCCCTGTACCTGGGATGTGAAAATCATCATTTCTGCCTTCTGTGTTGACTGTAGCATTCAGCAGGAGGTTTTCACCCAGATTTTTGAATGAGCCAGTGTAACAAAAGAAATGACTGGGCTTAATCATGCCTGCATCGTAATGTCAATAATACAATTTTTCTCTGGAAGTGTGGAATATGGGAGAATGCAAGGAAACCAACATTTAATGAGCAGCTACTAGTTAGCAGACACTGACCTTGAGCCTTCTTAGTTACTTAAGAAAAAACTCAGAAGAACTAATTTTTCCCTTTCCCATTGTCCCCAACACCTAACCTGTCAACTGCCCTTTCTGTCTCCCTGGTGTATCTCAGAACTGCCCGCTTCGCCCCAACTCCTGGCCACCAACCTCTCTCTCCTGGATTACACAGTCATCACCCAAGTGCTTCTCTTAAAGCATTAATCAGATGTTCGTCACCCTGCTCCAGCCCTCCACTGGCACCTGTTCTTTTGGGGGTTCTGTTTTGTTTACCTCCTACTGCTGCCCAATCCCACCTTCATCTTCGTCAGCCTCGGCTCTCCACCCTCTGGTCCTTGCTGACCTGCCCACCACTCTGGCTTTCTTGGTGCTTCTCAAACACGCAGGTCTTTTCTACCTCAGATCTTTGCTCATGTTATTTTCTCCGAGAACTCTCTGGCCTTCACCGGCCTCCTGTTTTGGCCCCATTTCTGCTTTTGGCTCTCGGCTTAAGTGTCGCTTTCTCCCTGACCATCCCACCTGAAGCCAATCTCCCCTTGTTAGCTCTGTCACAGCACTTAGGACAACTCAGGTCAGTAGGTGGGAAGCTCAGGGAGGGAAGCAGCAGGGCAACTCCCAGGGCACGACTGGTGCCCCACGCTGCCCCTACCGTCCAGTACGAACCTAACCCAGAGGTCCTTTATGACTATTTTGCAAACAAATAAGTTTTTTTCCATTGAATAGGATCCACTCATTTTTAGAAAATAACACTGAGATAAACGGATTAAAGTCACACAGAGAGCAGCCTACTGTGTTTCCAACTCTAAACACAAAAATTCTCTCAAGGGGAGGGAAAAATTTCAGTAATTTCTGGTGGCAGAATAGAAGGTAGACCCTGCCTGTTTTTTCAAGAGACAGTGTGTTAGGGTGCAGTTATGTGTCCTTCGATGATGGGGAGGAGTTCCAAGTTCAGGCGATTTCTTTGTTGGATAAACATCATAGCACACTTACATGCATCTACATGGCAGAGCCTTTTGTCCCAGGCTGCAAACCTATACACATGTCACTGTGCTGAGTACTCCAGGTAGTTGTACACAACGGATGTTAGTAGCACAGGGATGAGTTTTTATGTATCTAAATCTCCAACATAGAAAAGGCATGCTAAAAATACAGTACTATAATCTTGATATTATAACCTCATGAGGCCACTGTTGAATACGTGGTCTGTTGTTGACCAAAATGTTTTTATGTGCCACGTCACTGAATATAGGAAACTCAGACAGGCTTTGGAGACAAAAACCTGGGTCTATAATCCTAGTTCAATCATCTGGTAACTGTCTGACCTTGGCAAGTCAAAACCTTCCTAAGCTTTAGATTTCTCCTGTGTAAGGCGCATTTATTCACTATAGGATCCCTGGTGCCTTGTGCACACCCTGAAATTAATGACCTCACGACTGAGCCAATGAGATGGATTAATTTCTCCCTTTCTTTTCTCTTGTGGGGACTAAATGAAATACTATTCCTAAAACATCTGACGATGTACCTGGGACAGAGTAGGTGCTTGCTAAGAAAATAGTTCTTCCTTTCTTCTTGCCAACTCTCTCTTTTGCTCAGTATTTAATTTCAGAGAGTGCCCTGGTACTCAAGCACAATTTTGGTTTTGGATAAGCCAACAGAAGGGCAGAGAGCTGAGGAATGTTCCTGCACTGAGGGTTTCCCAGGCACCCTCTCCAATCCGCTAATAACCTGCAAAATGTATTCCTCTCCTGTCAGGTAATGAACTAGGATGGGTACAACGTGGAGAAACAAATAAGTGCAACAGCATGTTCATAGCTGAAAAAGTTTACCAATTGTTAGGAGAAACAGCAGAGACAATTATCAAAGCAAGAAAACATAAGGCCATTGGCTTGATCAAGAGCAGAAGTGGGTAGGAAGTATTCCCATTCTTCTCTTTCTATATGTAGAGAATCATGCTAAATGCTCAGAAGTGGTGCACGTAGCAGACAGAACTTTAGAAATATTGGCACATCCTCCATTGTTCCAGAAGGAAGGATTGTGTGGACTCTAGGAGCCATGGTGGATGGGCCCAGGAATTGTTACCCACCCAAAGTCAGCCCATCTATGACCATGCCAGCTCCAGGGGACCCTAGGCCTGATATGAAAGATGAGTTTGACCCATTACATCCTACTTCTCATGGATTTGAATCTTGACAAACTGATATCAGAATTGCTAATAGGGCAATACATGCTATAAGAGCAAGGCCATGTGGGCCAGGGAGAAAGCAGAGACTGTCTCAGAGAGCTCAGGGTCAAGATGGGCCATGCCTGACCCACATGGATGCTCGCTGGTGCAAGGGCATGCGGCATGTGCCATCCGTGGGTGCCTGGACGGTCTGTGGGAGCACCCAGGCTGAGTTAGATGATGCCTACTTCCTCCACTCCCCCCTCCCCAAATATGAAGATGAACAGAATTGAAGGGCCAGTATAGGGAAAAGGGATGGAGCTTCTGACAATACTCCACCAGGCCTAAAGTGAAAGATAAATGGAACCAAGAGAGGCTGTTCTTAGTTTTGGCTTAAATAATCCTTACCTGCTATGTGAGTGAGTTTAATTCTTTCCATTTCCATGGATTTGACTTTTAAAAGCTCCTTGCCCATCTTAGTCTTTCCTGGGAGTCTCTGCCCTCCACTCTTCTCCAGTTTTGGCTGCTTTTCTGTTTTTGGTTCTCAATCTACATGTCGCTTCCTCAGAGACCCTCCCTGACCAGCCTGCCCCAACCAATTCCTCCTGGCTATTCTCTGCCGTGGTCTCTTAATCTCTTCTTTCAGAGTATCTACCAAGGCAGCAAATGTGTGCTGAGCACTGGGCCAGGCACTGGGAGGGCTGGCAGCAGTGCAGAATTGACAAAGGCATCCTGGTGATACAATTTAATCGGGAAAACAAATGCAAACCAATGATTTTACAGTGTCTGATGAAACACAGATCCCACAAGAGAAGGCCCCTAATGCCAGAAAAGCACAGACCATAGAATGGTCCACTTGGACAGGGGATCAGGCAGATTTCACAGGGAAATCTTTTTTTTTTTTTTCAGTTGTTTTTTTTTTTGGCCAGGGCTGGGTTTGAACCCACCACCTCTGGTATATGGGGCCAGTGCCCTACTCCTTTGAGCCATAGGTGCCACCAGGAAATAATTTTTAAGATGCAGCTTCAGATATGAGTAAGAATTCAGGCATCAAATGTTGTGTGTTTGCATGTGTGCCTATGTAAGACAGAGAACGGGGTGGGGGGGGAGAGAGAGAGAAAGAGGAGGATAATAGATAAGAGAATAGAGAAATAGGATGATGAATTTAGGAAAGTTTTAGCGATTAATACCCAGCAAATAGCAATGTCGGATTCAAAAGAATTTACAAGTCCTTTCACTATACTTCACAAAAAGTCATAATTGTCTTGTGGTCAAGTTTATTTTAACTTGTGTTTTTTCATGGCATCTAGAAAATATTTTAAACTTTGGAACAGGACAAAATGGGGAAAGTGAAGAGAAAATTTCCAAAAACTGTTTTATTTGGAAAAAACATGAAATAAATCTTTGTCAGAAGGCCAAATGACTTATCACTACTAATTTGTTGAGAAAAATTAAAGTATAATAAAAAACATTTAAAATAAGAAGAATGGACAACGAATCCAATTTTCTTTTCTCATAGAGATTTCCCTGAGTTTTTGTTATTGTTGTTAGCTACAGGATGGCCTTATACAGGCTTTACATTCAAAAAATATCGTTCAGTTATCCCAAGTCAGCACAATTGTGCCCCTTGATTGCACTAATATACACAATTATGATTTAATAAAAATTAAAAAAAATTACAGTTATGCTAAATTTTGTTTTCTCCTATTTTCATTTACTTTCTTTTCATTTGTTCTTTTTTTTTTTTTAAAGACAGGATCTTGCTCTATTGCCCAGGATAGAGTCCAGCAGTATCATCCTAGTTCACTGCAGCCTTGAAATCCTCGGCTCAAACAACCTTCCTACCTTAGCCTCCCAAGTAGCTGAGACTAGAGTTGTGTACTATTATGCCCAGCTAACTTTTTTCTATTATTTTGTAGAGATAGGGTCTCACTACATTGCTGAGGATGGTTTTCAAGTCTTGTTCTCTAGTGACCCTTCTACCTCAACCTCCTAAAGTCCAAAGTGCTAGGATTGCTAGCATGAGCCACCACGCCCAGCCATTTTCTCATATTTTTGTCTGTGAGAATTTAATAGTATGTTAATAAAACCTTAGCAATAGAAACTGTTTAAGAGACAAACTTTTTAATGGCCCAACAACATCTTTCTAACTGTGCTTTTTTCTCTTCTGGTAGATGACATTTGATCCAGAAATCTTCTTCAATGTTTTACTACCACCGATTATTTTTCATGCAGGATATAGTCTAAAGAAGGTAAATATACAGTGGTCTTTTAAAAAAATGTATCATTAAATAGAGAATTTTACCACCATTAATGAAAAATTGTTATTTTCATGGGTTTACCTCTTTGGTAAGAATATCATCTTAGATGATGTGGTATAGATTCAAACCTGAAAGCTTAGAGTTGTAGAATTCTTCTAAACTTACTCTGTCTAAGAAACAGGCTGTTAGCCACACACAGCTATTGAACCCTTGAAATGTGGCTAGTCTGAATTGAGATGCACTTTAAGAATAAAATACACAGTGGGTTTCTATGTATAAAAATAATGTAAAGTATCTCAATAATGTATGATATTGATTTAATATAGAAGTGATAATATGTCAGATATCGTAGATTAATGGACATATTATCACAATGCTTTTCATCTTTCTTAAAAAATGTGTAACCAGTTTTTAATAACATGTGTAACTTTTATTATATTTCTATTGGATGGTGTTATTCTAGATGGCTGTGACCAGAGTTCACTTGTTAATGTTAAGTTTATCTGTCAAAGTGAAAACTGAAGAATGATGTTGTTACTCAGAGAGAGAAAATCCAGTTTTGAAGTTTCTACGCACTTATCTGACAAAACTTAGACTCAGCCCGACTCTGCACATTTTGTGTATTGTAATTCACATAAGAATTTAAGTAATCGCATTCCCCGAGCCCCGGAGGGAGACTCTGGCCTGGATGGGTTCTGAGACCTGGAGGTAACGTGGCTGCCCTTCTGCGGCTCATCTTCCCTGAGAGATTCCTGGGGCTCTCATCTCTTTAACCAGCCATGCTCTGCAGCCAGGCAGCATGTTCATGTTCGTTGCAGCCTGATTTTCTCTTGTGCACCAGGCTCCCCACTCCTGTCACTTCTGGCTACTCAGCTCCCATTTAAAGAACTGCGAGTTTTCTGTAAGCAAGTGTGGGAACAAACTTAGAAGGCTGGATTCGCGCAGGTCACCCTTCCTCATCACCAGCCCCAACATTAGGAGTCACTTCGGGCTGATTCATGAAAATAAAATGAATTATTGTAGGTCTTAAAGTTTTGGTCTCATCACTTTCAGAATATATATAAAAGCCAGAGAAGTCAGACTTCCAATAAAAGTCAAGAGACAACTTAAATTTCTTAGAAGGGCGTATTTATAAATGCTAACGGAGTTGCATTTACAATCAAACGTCCTTCCCGGACACCTGCATAGACGTCCTCTGCCCTCTTCTTCCCTGTTTCGGCCAGTTCTGGCGATTGGCTCCTTCATCCCTTCCAGATCACCTTCCAGAGGGAGGTTTTTCCTGCTTCTTGCCTTCCCCATCCCCATCCCCACCCCATCCTTTGCAATGTAAATCATCTAAGCCTCTATCAGTATAAGACGACCAGCAATGAGGCTCCAAAACCAAAATCCACCTAGGTAGTGAGAGAAGGGATGGCCTGTCAAATATACACATTAATTTTTATTTTCTGTTGCACTAAGAAAAAATGCTGACGAACTCTAATTTCTTTTCCCCTAGAGACACTTCTTCCAAAACTTAGGATCTATTTTAACATATGCCTTCTTGGGAACTGCCATCTCCTGTATCGTCATAGGGTAAGTGACAGTCGGAACTCTCTTTCCAGGAGGCTCTGGGGTCTGTGATCTGTGAGAGGTATCTCAACGCTTTTTGAATTCACGCTGGCTAAATGATTGTCTATTTTTCCAGTACATCACATCTTTGTACATTTTTCTGACTTAATTCTAAGGCTTACACGTCTTCTGACACACACCAGGCTTCAAATCAAAGCAAACTAGAGGATTTCTGGATTTTCTCTGTGAGTTTTGGACTTCCGGCTTGGGGGATGTGGATGGCTTGGATTGAGCTCTGTGAATCACAGTGTGTTCTTTTTCTTGTTTGAATAACGCGGACAGGCCTGTTGCATTCTTTTCCTATCTTCTTTGCAAGACTCTACCTGTATTTGACAGAAGTAAGATTGTAACTATCTGTCAAGGTTTTCTTCCTGCAGGAAATGTATAGAGAACAGTCAGCAGAGCTATTTAAGGTCTGGAAGGCTTTTTGTTCTATACACTGTAGAAGGCAGACTTATTTTCCTCCTCATCATATTTTCTTGCTTATGCTACTGAGCCATAAATCAAACTATATGGACTCTGGCCTGTAGCCCATCACAAGGCAAAATGTGGTGTTAATGGCGATACCAGTCCAATTCACTTACAATCCTATCCGGCGCATTAAACCTCAGCTGTGTTGACTGCATGACATGTACGTCTGCCACAGTTAAGACTTCCTTTGATTTTTACTGCACACAGTGATTAACTCTAACATAAGAAAGTGGTGCTAAAAACACATGCTAGTCACGCTTCCAGCCCTTCTTTTATGAATTGGTTAGTGTGTGTCAATTGAAGGCTAAGGAGGGGTCAGCAGGGATCTTTACCTGTAACGCTGGGGTATTTTACGTTGAATATTCTGAGTCGAGTCTAGAACAATTTGGGCTATATTATATGAAAATATCCAGCATGGTGAAGGCAGTGAGGAAGCTAAAGCTTTTAGCACCTGAAAGTAGAGGCGTACATGAGTGTAAACCAGGGACACATCCAGTCTGGACATCCACATGGCTTTTGGACTGTGAGTGACCTGAGAGACACAAGGGACTTGATCCTTCTCCTTGAGACACGGTTTTTCTGTTCTGTGAGTGTGCAAAACTTACACATTCCCATTTCAAAACTGGCAAGGGCCTCAGAGATCCGTGTAATCAAAGCCCCTCATTCTGAAGGCAAGACATCTTGAAATGGTAATTAATTGGCTCAGTCCTCCGACGTCTGGGAAGCAGGGCCCTGGTCAAGACGAATTCAGAGCTTTGGCTCCTGACAGAGCAGGTCATGCCACTGTCCTTCTTTTAGCAATTTCTCTGGAGTTCTTGTACATCCCCATACAGGGTGTCTATACATTGACAGAGGGCTCGGAGACGGGTGTGTGATGCAACACATAGTCCTTTGTTTATGGCAAAGATTGATGGCAGCAGTTCTATAATATGGGGATCTGAAATTTATAATGACTCCAAATTCCAAACGCATGGACAATAGCGCCAGATTATAGAAGTTGCCAATCATTATGGTTATCCTGTTTCCTTCTTTTCAGTTTTATTTTATACACTACTGTATTGTTTAACTTTTTTTAACTTCAGGTTAATGTGAGGATATAACCAACCAGGTCATAATATTTGCATTTATTAGGCAAAGTCCCTCTTGTGGTTGTGTTCGAATCCCAATACTGTGCCCTACACCCCTGCATTGTGCCCCTGCAGTAGCAGCCCATCAACGCTTCCTTCATTCGACTGAGTTTAAGTAGATGAGTATACTTGTGTTCAAGTTTATGTTCTTATACCATACACTTGTAGGAAAAATCTAATTTTTCATTAGATTATGAAAAATCTAAATTATTTCTTTGATCTCTTCTGTAAAAAAAAAAAAGCAGCAACAATATATAATGTGTGTATGTGTTGTTTATAATTGCCTTATTCTAAAAATTCCAGTTTAAGAGATCAGGTAATTTTCATTTACTAGAGTTCAGAACCTATTTTAATTAATTTTAAGAGTACAGCCAATAACTTATAATGGAAAGTGATTTGAATAAAAATGTATTCCGAGAAAACTTTCCGAACTCTGTTCTTCCTTTGAACTGGGTACATTCTGAGTGACACAAACTTGTGAGGTGCAAGAAGGAGAAGGGATAGATCTATTAAACATTTTAAGATCCTATTCCAGGGAGGTCAGGGAAATCATGAAGAGTTTCAGTGGCTGTGTGAAGGGGAACTTTTAAAGGGGAGAAAAGATGGTAGGGAGAGGACCATTCAGGGACAATTTGTGCAGGCCAGGCTGGAAATCAGGGCTTAGACTCAGGAGGTGGGTATGGAGTCAGCAGCCTGGAGACATTCGGGGAGAGAATGGCATCACTCCAGGTAGGTGTGGGAAGGAAAGAGATCTGGGCAACAACACTATTTGAAGAATGGGAAGAGGCTCTCACAGAAGAAGAGGGCAGAAAAAAAAAAAGGAAGAAATCCAACAGGGCATGTGTTCTGGAAGTCAGAGGAAGAGGGAAAAGGAAGGTCCACCGTGTCTAACCCAGGAGGGGTCGGTGGGATAGGAAGTGTGGTATCCTCAGGATTCAGCCCTAGGAGGTAATGGATAACTTAGCACTTGTTCTGTAGGCAGAAATGAACATAGAGTATTGGCGAGTCCAATTGTTGTAGGTGTTGGATAAGAAACAAGAATTTATTTTTATTCTGTCAACCTCAAATATGATTTCGGAACTTCTGAAGGAGAGGCATGTGCTTAAATTCAGACCAACCTGACACTTTCTTAACTCGGTGACCTCCATCAGGGGAGGTAAATATTTAAACCTCAGAAAATTTCTGGTTATATATATTGTTTAATAAATAAATGGCGGTAACAACAAACATTTATTTTACTCCATACATGCCAGCCCCCCCTTTAAAGTACTTCACTCAGATAATCTATTCAATCCTCAAAGTAATCCTATTAAGTACATACTATTTATTACCCTCATTTAACAGATGAAACGACTGAAGTTTGGAGAGAATAACGCAGCAGTAAGTAATAGAATTGGGATTAGTAACTAAATCATTTGGCTCTAGAGTCATATTCTTAATCCCAAAAAAAAAAAAAAAAACTGCTTTACTTCTGTTTGCTGAATATCAGTACTAAAAAATAAAGTTGTATAAATCCATCAATATTCACCAACTTGCCATATGTTTCTTCACAAGCCAAGTAAGAATTCTCATAGACGTGGGAGATTTTTCCTTGGGAATTCCATCCAAAAAGAGTTCATATTTTAAAGAGATGACTGAGTTTATGTGGATCTACTGATTCTTCCATGAAATAGGCAGAAAAAAGGGTTTCAAATAGAGAAGTTAGACTGACTTTTTTAAGAATAACTTCATAGAGGAAAGGAGTCCCAGGTAATCATTTGATAGAGAAGGATTTTCCATGACATCAAGTGCATTAGTTAAGGTGGGTGTGGGGAACATTTTGCAAAGAGAATAGGTTTCACAGAGCAGTGCCAGGGAATGTGGGAGCTAAAATGTTAAAGAATCAGCTGACAGAGGCCATGAAGGCCAGGATCAGAATGTATGAGACGTGAAGGCCCCAGAGAGTGATTCTGAGACATGAGTCAGTCTCAACTACTGGGCCTTGGTCTTCTCTGGGTAAAAACTGTATCTAATTAAACTACGAGTTAGTTTGAGAGCTAGATTCAGATGCTTTATAGGAGTTGAGATCTTTGGATTTATTTGAATGAATGAGATCTTTACAAGTTTTATTAATGTCATATGATTTCAGAAATGAGTTGTAAAACATTTTTCCTCATAATAAGAATATGTAACAATATTCTTTTTGGAAATAAGACCAGGGAAGACTTTTTTTCTTTTTAAAATATGGACTGTTTTTTTAAAGAATTCAACTAGTTTTCTAGTACTCCTATCCCCACTTTATCACTTAAGCATCTTAAATGCATCTTTTAAAAAAAATAAGAATTGATGTATTTGAAATATCTCTCTGATTGTCTCCTCCTTCTTAGGGAACTGTTCTTTATCTTTGGGACTATGTCTGGGTCCTGTAAGTTATACAGATGTATCACAATGTCAGCTTACCTAGAGCTCACAAGAATTCATTAGTGTACACAAAATGCTTATTTTTTAAAGAGCAGTAACAATGATATTCTTTTAGTTTCTCTGTTAATGATGAATTAAAACAAATTATACAACTTCTAAAATATTTGGAGAAAGAGGCATAGATCTAAGTAATTTTACAACTGGCTCACGTCTTAAAATTTCTTTACATGTGCCAGTGACCTAAGTAGTTTACATGTATTATCTCATTTTATTCTTATAGTACCTTTATGAGGTAAGTAGATTATTACCCTCATTTTACATAGGAGAGTGTTCCAAAAAATGCTCTTAGAATTTCCCTGGATTCTTCCTTCCTCCTAAATTGACATTTTACTCTTCATGCAGTAATTATTAAATAATAATTATAACTGTTGGACAAACCAAGACCTCCATAATTTTAGATTCTTACATCTACCATTATGGATAGAAATAATAAAATTCCTAAATTTTTAAGACTTGTCTGTGAATATAATTACAAACTGGAAATGAAATCTGTTTTCATACTGAAGGGGGTTGAAGAGATGGTTATGAATCCATTTTACTTGTTTAGAATGCTGGACTCTTGGTAACTCAGGAAAAATGGATTTATCAGTGTGAGGTTGTTTGCATCATTCATACCAACATTCCTCAGAGCCCGACCCCCCAGCTGTGGGTCCATGGGGCTCAGGAGTGAAGGGGGCCTTATGAGTGTTCTTCCTTGGCCTTTCGTGTCATTGTACCTGCTCAACTGAGGACTTTCAGACCTAAGCATCCTTGGCACTGATGCTGGAGTTCCTGTTGCTCTGTCCTGATTTAAGAGAGGTACAGTGAGGTTCATTTGCACCAAAATGCTGACTGCAAGGAACAACACATTTGCGAGTCTGGAACCGTAACCCGAAGATGTGCAGCCCATAGCGGAGGCTGACCCAAACCCCAGGACCTTCCTTAATCTCTAACCTTAGAAAGAGAATGACTTAGAGCAAGGTTCTCAACCCAAGATACAAAGACCCTGAGATAGTACATAGAAAAAATTCAGGGAAGCATTGAAGTTTTTATGGGAGCAAGTCTACATAAGCAGTCCATTTAATCAGATTCTTCTAGGGAGCTGCAATTTCCAAAAGCAAAAAATAAGTATGTTTTTCAAAAGCCTGGGCAAAGACATGGTTGGGACGGGGAGGGTTTGGGGTATCTCCACATTTAACCAGAACTGAAGGCTTCCCTAAAATGCATTTAGGGTGGCCATAAAGTCTGGAAATATTAATGCTGTTATTTTACCATATAGTGTAAGGTAATGAGGATAAATTAGTTATTGTATATATGTCTCTATTCCCAAATGTGGTAACTATCTTGTATACATTTTAAGAAAGGAAAAAACCTGTTTAAAAATTGTAATGCTCAATATATTCTTATAACAAAAGATGAACACAAGTCAAGTTTGAGCACCTCTTATAATTGCCAAAGTCATCAAGGGTGACTTAAGTATTACCATTTTAATACAGTCCCTATCTTTATTAAAAAAAAAAAAGAGTATATAAACCCTGAAAAAAAAAAAGAATGTGTATATTATTTTTTGGTGCCTCTGAATATATACCCAAGAGTGGAGGTGCCTGGTTACAGGGCATAAAAATTAATATTTAGTTTTCTATTTTTTTATTTTTACATATACATGTGTTAATTAGGTTTCCACTTTTTGCCTTCACAGAATTTAAAAGGCTTAAAATTTAATAACAATAACAATGTTTAAGATAAGGACTAAAAACAAAAACCACATAAAGAATGAATGAAGAGAAATACATTCAGAAAAAAAAAACAGACGATTACTGCATCGAAATATTAAGCAATTTTAGTAATAATAACGCCAAGAAAGTAATATTCACATTGTCAAATAAGACATTATAGAATGCTTTGACTGTAAGGCTCAGTATGCAATTAGTTAACTCCTTATTTTTTTTTTCCAAAGTCTCAAAAAATAGACAACTAATATTATATAAATAAAAGTAAAGGAGAGTTTCAAAAACAGATCATGCCAAATCTTACAGACAATAGAAAAAGAAGGAATATTTCAAAATCATTCTACTTGATCTGGATACACCTAATATTGAAATTGGAGAAAATATATTGTTATAAAGGGAAATTACAAACATAGTTCACTTATAAGTGATGATACAATATCCTAAAAAACATATTAACAAGTTGAATTAAAAATTAATGTTTAAGTAATGGACTTTGGTCAAAATTGAATCCAATTTATGTGAGAATTAGTCACTATTTTCTTTCCTTTTTTTTCTTTCGCTCGCCCCCTCCCTCCTTCTCTCTCTGTCTGCTCTCTCCTTCCCCTATGCCCCACTGTGTCATTGATTGTCATTAATTGTCCTCAAATCAAAGTTGAATACATAGGATTCATGCTTCTTCATTCCTGTGATGTTTCACTAAGAATAATGTGTTCCACCTCCATCCAAATTAGTACAAATGCTGCAAAGTCTCCATTGTTTTTGATGGCTGAGTAATATTTCATGATATACATATACCATAGCTTACTTAATCCATTCCTGGGTTGATGGACATTTAAGCTATTTCTACATTTTAGCAATTGTAAATTGGGCTGCAATAAACAGCCTAGTACAAGTGTCTTTATAATAAAAGTTTTTGGTTTTTTTTCCTTCTGGATAGATGGCCAGTAATGGAATTGCAGGATCAATTCTAGGGAGGTCTAGGTTGAGTTCTTTGAACTTTCTCCATACTTCCTTCCAAAAAGGCTGTATTAGTTTGCAGTCCCACCAGCAGTGTAGAAGTGTTCCTTTCTCCCCACATCCACACCAACATCTGCAATTTTGAGATTTTGTGATATAGGCCATTCTCACTGGAGTTAGATGGTATATTAGATGGTATCTCAGGGTGTTTTTGTTGTTGTTGTTGTTTTGTTTGTTTGTTTGTTTTTTGCGGTTTTCGGCTGGGGCTGAGTTTGAACCTGCCACCTCTAGCATATGGGGCTGGCGCCTTACCCCATTGAGCCACGGGTGCTGCCCTCAAGGTGGTTTTAATTTGCATTTCTCTAATACTTGGGGATGATGAGCATTTTTTCAAGTGTTTACTGGCCATTTGTCTGTCATCTTTAGAGAAGATTCTATTCATCTCTCTTCCCCATTGGTGTATGGGATTGTTGGTTTTTTCTTGTAGTGTAATTGAAGTTCCGTGTAGATCCTGGTAATTAAACTTTTGTCAGATTCAAAATGCACAAATATCCTTTCCCATTGGGTAGGTTGTCTATTTGCTTTGGTTGTTGTCTCCTTGGCTGTACAGAAGCCTTTCAGTTTAATTAAGTCCCATTTGTTTATTTTGCAGTTGCTATTGCCATGGCAGTCTTCCTCATAAAATCTTTCCCCAGGCCAATATCTTCCAATGTTTTTCCTATTCTTTCTTTGAGGCTTTCTATCATCTCATGCCTTAAATTTAAGTCCTTTATCCATCTTGAATCAATTTTTGAGTGGAGAAAGGTGTGCATCCAGTTTCAATCTTTTACATATGGATATCCAATTCTCCCAGCTCCATTTATTGAATAGGGAGTCTTTCCCCCAGTGAA
>CAUYON010165919.1:0-16090 GCA_963573935.1 Arctocebus calabarensis
GGGGTGGGGTCTTGGGGTCTTGGTGTGTGCCACACCTTTTGGGGGCAAAACACGATTGTAAGAGGGACTTTTCTCAACAAATGCAACCAGTGTAACATGGTTTCTTGTACCCTCAATGAATCCCCAACAATAAAAAAAAAAAAAGAAGGAAGAAACTTGTAATAATGCTAAGAGCAGAACTTCAATGGAATAAATAAATTCCAATCAAAACTCAACAAAATGTGGGTGGCGCCTGTGGCTCAGTGAGTAGGGCACCAGCCCCATATACCGAGGATGGTGGGTTCAAACCTGGCCGCAGCCAAACTGCAACAAAAACATAGCCGGGCATTGTGGCAGGTGCCTGTAGTTCCAGCTACTGGGGAGGCTAAGGCAAGAGAATTGCCTGAGCCCAGAAGTTGGAAGTTACTGTGAGCTGTGTGACGCCACAGCACTCTACTGAAGGCGATAAAGTGAGACTCTGTCTCTAAAAGAAAAATAAAATAAATAAGTAAATAAATCAAAAGTTATTCATTGAAATAAAAACCCCTAGCAAAAGAGAACATGAATAAGCTACAAATTTCCAAATAAAAAAGAAAAATCAGGGCGGCGCCTGTGGCTCAAAGGAGTAGGGCACCGGCCCCATATTCTGGAGGTGATGGGTTCAAACCCAGCCCCGGCCAAAAACTGCAAAAAAAAAGAAAAATCAATTATCAGATCCATGAACATTAAGAAGGTAAAAGGGTATTATAAAAAAAATTTATAATAATTTGACAACCTCTATTATAGCCACAAATTTCTTTTAAAAATCCATCTAAATAATTCTAACAAAAGAATAGAGAAACTATGAATAATCCAATGTATACTAAAGAAAGAGAATTTATTAATTTATTATTTTTTATTTATTTAGCAAATCATCATTAAAATTATTAATATATTATCGGCCTTCCCACAAAGAAATCACCAGGTCCAAGTAATTGATCCATAAATTCTTTCATTTCATAAAAAGAAATAATAAATCTTACTCTAGATCGTTGAAAGACAATAAGGAGAGGGAACACCTCCCAACTTCTATGTATAAATCTCTTTCATGAACACTATTCAAAATTTCTAAAAATAATTAGCAAATTAAATTCAGTGATGTATACAAAGGACATTATATCATGAAAAATAGGCTTTATTCCAGGCATGGAAGGCAATTTTGTATTCAAAGGCAATCAATCTAATTCATCATTATGTTATCAAGGAAAAAAAAACCCTGGGTAAGAAAAATCATGTTTTTATTTTAGTAAATGTAAAAACATTAGACATAGGCTCGGCACCTATAGCACAGTGGTTAAGGTACCAGCCACATACACCAAGGCGGCGGGTTTGAACCCAGCCCAGGCCAGCTAAAGAACAATGACAACTGCAACAAAAATTAGCTAGGCATTGTGACAAGCACAATGTGTGTCCCAGCTGCTTGGGAGGCTGAGGCAAGAGAATCACTTAAGCCCAAGAGTTTGAGGTTGTTGTGAGCTGTAACACCTTGGCACACTACCCAGGGTGACATAGTGAGACTCTGTCTCAAAAAAAAAAATTAGACATAATTCAACACTCAGTCATGATTTTTTAAAAACTCAAACCAGCAATAGGAACAATTTATATGAAGACTCTCCAAGAAGACTAGCAAAATTCTATTTCTTGACGTGGGTAATAATTGCAAGGGTTTCCATCTTGAAATAATTAACTAAGCTATATGTTAACCGTGAATAATTTTTCTTTGTTATCTATGATATATTTTATAATAAAAATATAAAAGAAAGAAGTTAGCACGATAACCTGGATAGCATGAATTCCATTATGAACTCACTTGTTTCAAACTGTGATGAGTGTCAGTTTCTGTGTTCAAGATGCAAAGTTCATACATCCATCCTGTGTCACCCTTAAATTTAAGTGAAGTGACACTGTGTGATATTACTCTGTAAAAATGACTACTCTTAGATGATTTGTTTATGAAATTCATAGTGGGAAAAAAATATTGCATCCTTCAACTGCAGGGCTGGAATGCTGAACAAAGAGGATTCCAACATCATAAATCTGTTTGACCTCTCACAATGCAGTCGGATGTTATCTTTAATGTTCTCATATGGCCTTGCAAGTTTTTAATAGAAGACTTCGCATTTATTCAAATGGATTCAGAGGGAGGAAGCAGGCATGGACTGTATTTGCAAAGTGTGTGCCTAATGTGTAGATGGTCTGTTTTACTATGCGTGAGTGTGTGCAATGTGTATTTGGTGTGTGAGAGGTGCCCTTGGGTACTGCATGTATCTGAGTGCTGCGTGTCTGCTGTGTGGTACATGTGACATTTGTGTTTCACTCTACTGCAGCATGTGTATGTTACAGGATATGTGTATGCATTTGTGTGTGTGTATGCACTGTGAGGATTTGAACACTGCCGGCCATGTACAATTAAAATGATAGGTCGTGTCAACAACAGTACCTTCTGCAGGGCACCATCAGAATTTAGACACCTCATAATTAAAAGTGTACCATGCTCATGGAATAATGAGGCTGAGAGTGAGGAGACTTGATCATTTGGAACAATTGATGCACAAACAGACCTGTTGGTTCAGCTGTAGAATTTATAAGAGACTGGCTATCATGGGAAAGTGGTCACACCACAGCCTGGGGGGACTAGGTGGCTTTCTTATCAGTCAATAAACAAAGAACTCAAAACACTAAAAATAGTATTCTGTCAATGGAGAACAGAAAATAGCATCTTCTTTCACACAGGAAGCAAGGTGCACAAGCCCATTGTATGAAAAGTAATTAGATGTGTAAAAAAACAATGTACTGTTTGTTGAGCAGTGAATTGTCTGTCACACTGCACAGCTGTCAGGGTTGGGCCAGAGCCCCTCGAAGGAGTTTTCAGCTGTAGAAAGGTTAGAAAGAAGAATGAAGAACATGCTAGATCACACCCAGGCCCACTATCCCTGCTGTTCCTTCCTGGCAGGTGCTCAGCAGCACCAAGCCCTTGAGAACAGTGACTGCTCTCTGGGTGGTTCTCAATGAACTCAAAACTTGTGGAGCCAAATCCAAGACCCTCTCCTTGGACCAGAAAAACCATTACTTGGATCAACACACATAAGCTGATGATTAAAATTTAAATGTTTGGGAAGGACTACAGATAGAGACCTTCAGAAGCTAGAAGGACTGGTATAGGAGTGCACCCAATGGTGTCTGGTGAGGGCCCTTCCTGTTTGGAGAGTAGAATAAAATTTAACTATTTTCTCACCTCTAATGAGGTTTCTCCATATTCCCTGCATTAAATAAGTGACTGAACTTGGGTTATAGAGTCAATGCCTCTCCCTTTTTCCCAATTCAGCTACAAGCCTGGATAAACTTAGAAAATACAGTCATCAGTTTTAACTATGTGGTTTTCAAACACCACCTGTAACACTCATGCTTTGTTTTCAAAAGGCAAGATTTGAACTGAATAGGAGGCATAATTGACAGTCTGTGGGGTGCTTTTTGCGTATTACAGACACATATCAACAATGCTTGCAATTCCCAGCCATGGAATGTATCCTGTGCTACCATCCTATTTTACATATTTCCTCTGGTTCCTGTTTCTGTCCCATTTGCCTCCCAGAACATTAGGATTAATGAGACTCAGCAATGCCATGGGTACTCTTGCCTCACACAAACTCCATGAATCCATTTTTTTTAGCAAATTCAAGAGTGACCAGTATATCTTTAAACTTAAACAGATTAATAAAATGCAAATGCAACAAGCAATGGTTCATTCTGCACAATGCCACAAAACTAAACAGATTTCTTATGAGTCTATTCCCTGTACAATATTCCTAAATGTCAAAACTTGTATTTTAAAGGTTTGATGAAACAAATCCAGTTAATATCACATGTTTAAAATTAGAAATGAACATAAGAATGTTCCCAGAAACTCTAAAATAGCCTCAAACTGGAACTAATTTGAGTGTACATCAATGAGAGAAAGGATAAGTCTGTTGTGGTGCATTCATACAATGGAGTGTGACACATCATCTTAGTTCAGGCTGCTGTAACAGAATATCATAACCTGAGTGGCTGAGGGAGAGCTGAGGTCTGGTGAGGGCCTCTTCCTGGTTTGTAGACGGCCGTCTTCTCACTGTGTCCTCAGGCAGTGGAGAATAGAGAACTGGTTCTGGTATCCTCACCCCCTTCCAAGGGCACTAATCCCACTTGGGAGGGCCCCACCCCCATGACCTCCAAATACCATCATACTGAGAATTTGGGCTTCAACATACGGATTTGAGGGGGTCCTAAGCACTCAGTACACACCACTCAGCAATGAAATGCATAATATGGGTGCAACAATATGGATGAATTTCAAAGAAACAGTTACGTGAAAGAAGCCAGATGGAAAACAGCAGATGCTACATGACCCCATTTATGTCAAGTTCAATATCATGCAAAGCCAGTCAATATGGAGAGCAGTCAGGACAAACCGAGGGGAGAGGACAATCACTAAAGACAAGTCCAGGGAGGTTCTGGGGCTGGTTGGGATCTGTTTCTTGCTCCAACTGGTGGTTGAATACAAGAATGTACTGAGTATGTGAAAATGCACAGGGCTATTCAGTCCATGCAAAGGCCAATGAGAAACAATAAATAAATGAGCTGAACAGGAATTGGATGCAAACGTAACACAGCCAATACTCCAATGCCACTGTGGGAAGCCCCTGTGGCCTCCAACACTGTGAGGAAACCACAGTCAATGGGAAGACAGTTGGCTCGGGGCAAGTGAATTCCAGGATCATGACACCCTGGGACTGGTGAGTCTTGACAGATTCTAAAACATCTGGGAAAGTCATCTGGGAAATGATGCCTACAGTCAAAGGATCTCAGCCTGGCTGCTGACAGATATGCCTAGAGAACTTTAGAACATATAGGTAAGCAGACTTAGCCCCAACCTACGTGGACCCTCACCTCTGGGAAGCTCTCCAGGTAAGTTTAACCACCCAATCGCTGCAGCACCCTGTTTTTCACTGTGTTTCCGGTTGCTCCGCCAGGCCCCTTGCAACAGGTGCAGGAGGGGATGTGGGGAGAGAAGACACCTGCCTCCCAAAGGCTTAGGGGCAGGAGGGGCCGCAGCCCACACATCCGCCTTGCCTGGAGTTGCCAACACCACCTGCCTCAGAGCAGGGAGAGATCACTCTTACGTTCCTTTCACACAATTTCTGTCACTTCCTTACAGCTCCCATTCAGAGCAGTGCCAATTACATAACCCAGAAAGCTACTTTCTTTTTTTTTTTTTTGTAGAGACAGAGTCTCACTTTATCACCCTTGGTAGAGTGCCGTGGCATCACACAGCTCACAGCAACCTCCAACTCCTGGGCCCAGGCAATTCTCTTGCCTCAGCCTCCCGAGTAGCTGGGACTACAGGCACCTGCCACAATGCCCGGCTATTTTTTTATTGCAGTTCGGCTGAGGATGAGTTTGAACCCGCCACCCTCAGTATATATGGCCGGGGTCCTACTGACTGAGCCACAGGCACCAAGTTCAAAGTCAAAGTAGATCTGGAACAGCAAGAAATTCAGGATAAATACAGGTGAGCTCTCGGCTCTGTCAGCAGAGGCACGGCTCCCAGCACACCAGCTGGAGGCACACGCCCAGACCCTCATGCAAGCTGGAGTGGCCATAGGTAGCATCAGGGCCATGTCCACCTCTCCCAGGACGCAGTGCCATTGTCACCACACATCATAATAGCTCAACAGCAATGTACTTGCCACTTGCATGGGCTTCCCCAGAAGGGATGTGTTCAAGCCAAATCAGGGAGGCAGCCGCCAAGTCCCTAAATGAGACTCCTTTGAGGTGAGCAGCAAACACCAAGCAAATGCCCACCAGTTACCAGACACCAGGCACTCCATATTCACACCTGGTTTAATTTAACATATCAAACTTGCAAACTGTATGCTAATATGTTACAGTTTGGAGACCAAAGGCTCAATCCCACTGGGAAATGGCACAGAAAGTCAGTGGCGCCTCTGGGTTGCACTAGTACTGTTGAACGGCAGAGACCGTGCATTTTCTGGACAACTCTGCTGCTTTCAATGTAGTCTTCACTAGGGCTTTAAGAGATTGAAGACTAAATAAAATATCGCTTTACCTAACATGTTCTCTCCTCCCTTTTTTCAACCAGCTTTCAAAGAGCAGCCACCGTGCGAGAAGCGCCAACCTATTGGGGGTTGTGAGACAATGACACTCCCTCCTGGCCAGTTTGGAACTAACAGAGAAAGAGAGTGGGGTTGATGCCAGTGAAGAACAGAACGGCAGTACCGGGACTGCCGGGCGGCAGCGCGGGCCCACGCAGGAGCGCCGTGGAGCTTGCCGACCCTCCTCCCAGATCAAACTGGCCCTCAGCTCTGCAAATCTGCAAGCCCACCTTTTGGGGAAGTATCTACCTGACCTTGTGGAGAGGAAGAAGATAAGCACACACCTCCTCTGCAGACCCCACGTGCCTGGAAGATCTAGAAAGAAGGTGAGAGGCTCCCAGGGGCTGCGGCAGGCAGCAGGGGAGACTCTGCTTAATGAGTACACAGTTTCTGCTTGGAAACAGTGGCGATGAGTATACAGTATTGTGAATGGACTGCACGTCACTAGAGTTGTACACCTAAAAATAGTGAAAATGGCAAATTTTACTTTATATGTATTTTTTTTCTTTTTTTTTTTTCCTTTCTTTTTTTAGAGACAGTATCACTTTATCACCCTTGCTAAAGTGTCGTGGCATCACAGCTCCAGTAACCTCCAACTCCTGGGCTCAGGCGATTCTCTTGCCTCAGCCTCCCAAGTAGCTGGGACTACAGGTGCCCCCCACAACGCCCGGCTATGTTTTTTATTACAGTTTGGCTGGGGCCATGTTCGAACCTGCCACCCTCGGTATATGGGGCCAGTGCCCTACCCACTGAGCCACAGGCATTTCAGGCCAGGAATGGTGGCTCATGCCTGTAATCCTAGCACTTTGAGACCAACGCAGGAGGACCTTTTGAGTAAGACCCCATCTGTTTAAAACAAACAGAAAAATTAGCCAGGTGTGGTGGCATATGGCTGTCATTCCAGCTATTTCACCACCCTGTTTTCAAGGTAACACTCCCAGGTTCTGGGGCTGGACTTGAATATATCTTTTTTGAGGACACAATTCAGTGCTGAGGCAGGAGGATCAACCGAGCTCAGGAGTTGGAGATTGCAGTGACCTTGCATCAGAGCAAAGCCCTGTCTCAAATGGGAAATTATAATTTAATAATTTCAAAACAATCCTCTATGATACCCTCTTGTCCCATCCAGCAATCCTCCTGTTTCCTTTTAACTGTTAGCTGTTCTTGCCATATGAAATTATTTTGGTCCCTCTGCTTTTTTTGAACCAACTCGAGTAACTTTTTATCCCTGCAACTGTGCCCACTTGGAGGAAGGGCTGGGATGTGTGGCCGGAGACTCCAGAGAATGGGAAGGGTGTGGGGTGGGCATGAACAAGTCCTGACCGGCTGGGCAGCGGGAAGCCTGGACTGAACCTAAACAGGGGTGCACAGTCTATAGATTTTGGCCACTTTTATGATCAAGGATATCCAGCAAGTCCATGCCCCAGGGAAGGACGAAGAAGGACAGGGCTGGATGCTGCTGTGGGGACACGAGGACCAGCTGCAGGTGAGAGGAAAGCTGAGGCCCCACACAGGGAGGCTGGTGCACTCGGCCCCAGGGGCCAGTCTTGATTCTGATGGCTCCTGCTCTCTCTGCAATAAAATTACCACCGAGAGAGAAGATGGAATTGGGGCTGCCAACAGCCTTTCATTGCTGAAAATAAGAGCAACCATGGAGAGTCTGAGGGTAGCCATGCAATACAGAAGCCCTCCTGGGGGTGGCGCTCATCAATTAAGAGTGACAATGTTGGAGTGCAGTCCCAACATAGTCAGATAGTCAAACAAATGACCAGATGGTAAGTGCCTATTTTAGGGCTTATATAGCGCCCTAGGGCTGCAGTAAAAAATTGCCACAAAGTCGGTGGCTTAAACAACATTTATCCCTTACCATTCTGGGGGCTGGGAGTTCAAAATCAAGGTATCAGGCAGCTTCCTTTTATCAGAGGCTCTGAAGGAGAACCTGACCCACACCCTCTCCAGTGCCTGGGGCCAGCCAGCACTGCTTGGATTCCTTGGCTTGGAGACGCATCACTTCCACCCTCCTCCACCCTTCCATGAAGCTCCCTCTGTGTCTCTGAGTCACTATATGATCACATGCCTTCTTCTAAGGACACCGGTCACGGGAATGGGGCTCACCCTAAATCCAGAATCCCATCATGACTTGGTGAGACTTGCAAATACCCCATTTTCAAGATCACACTCCTAGGACTTCAATGTATCTTTTTGAGAAGACACAATTCCGTGCATGACAAGAAAAAGCTGATAAGCTATGAAGTGCAAAGGACAAAAATAAAATTATTTCCAGCTAGAGCATCAAAAAAACCTGAAGAGAAGGCAGGATCAGAACAGGCAGAGAAGTTTCAGTCCTAGCACAAGTGCCACCCTTGAGTGCCAGTTAACCAGACACGGGAGGAAATAGGGGTCTGAGAGGGACAAGCTTCCTTGGGTACTTCAAGCCCTTGTCTCCCCCTGACAATCTATGTGACTTTAGCAAGTCACTTAATTTCTTGGTACCTCAGTGTTCTCATTAGTAAAATAGGTACAAGACATTAAGAGGAAGCTCTCACAAGGGGGATTCCACAAAGAATCTATGTCAGCACTGAGACGTGGGTCACACTGTCACTGCTGTGTTCCCATCACACTGTCCTGTTGGGACAGGTGCTCACAGTGTGAGAATGCTGTGACTTCATGGTGGGGAGCTGTAGGGTTCACTGTCATGGGTGCCAGCTGCCTTTACCATGACAGAGACACACAGAGGCAGCCACTCAAGTCATGAGTTCAATGTGCTTCCTTGTATCACCACCAGTGAGCCTGGAAAAGTGAGGGGGAAGTCACGTGGGTAAATGATCCCTCAAGGAAAAGCAACAAGTGAGGCGGGAAACCATTCTCCTGGTGTTTCTCTGCAATGCATGTGGCTGAAGTGAGTCCCATGCAGTGGACAGTGGTGGATTAAATGACTGACAAATGCAAAACATACCATCTTCATCTGTGGTGCTGCTGTAACAATGCATGTGGCTGGTCCCTCACAATGAGAAGCATATCACTCATGGTTCTGGAGGCTGGGAAGTCCAAGGTCAGAGCGCTGGCAGGTTCGGTGTCGGGGGAGGGGTGCTCCACTCAGGGCCCTTGCTGGTGAGCCCCTCCTGCAACCCTTTTGTAAGGGCTCTAATCCCATCTTGAGGCTCTGCCCTCCTGACTGATCACCTCCTAAGGGCACCACATCTTCATACTATCACACTGACAATTAAGTTTTAATATATGAATCTTGGAGGGATACGTTCAAACCACAGCACATTCCCACCTTCTTTCTCAGCTGCACTCGGGTTTGGTTTGTCCACAAAACAGGGATCCCTTGAAGGCAGAAGAAGGTTAGATCGTCCTTGAATGAGGCAGAAACAGGTGGGCAGTTCTAGCCAAAGAGACATAAGGGAAGTCTTCTGGGGAAAAGACTCTGAAATCATCTCCTTGCTGATAACAGAGAAATCTTTCCTGACCAGCTGACTGTCATTTGCTTCTTTTTCTGTGGTCTGATTTCAGTGACACCATTGATGTGATCATCAGAATAACAATTTCAACCTGAAACATCAGAAGTATGTGAGACACAGTAGGAAAACATGTGCTTACTCAAGACGCCGGGGAACTGGAGAGAAAGTGGGGTGGGAGCAGTCAAGGAGAGATGACGCTCATGGGTGAGGGAGACTTCGGACCAGTCTGGATCTTCCTGGCTTCTGCGCCCATGAGTTCCCTTCACAGCCTACTTCAGCCCTGAGCCCCCAGGTCACCATCTTCTGCCCCCTCCTCAGCCTCCTCGCAGACCCCTACAGCCACTCCTAGCCCATGTCTCCTTCTGGGAACATCCTCCCAGGCTGGTCCCAAGCTGACACTTTCCAGAGCAGTCTGAGAAACAGCACAGCCAGAAGGGTGCTCTTGCCTCACCCACACTGGGTCTGTGGAGATAGCCTTTGCCATGATACCATCCAGGTCCAGGGGACCAAAACTCTTGCATGGAGGCCTGGAACACCCAGGACAGCCCAGGACAACCCAGGCCCCTCCCCATAATACCCACCACGTGGCTTCCCCTGGAAGGACAGACAACAGTGTCACCTGTGGTTCACCTGCAGCACTCATCTGCTTCATCTTTGAGGCCGAAAACATTTCAGGGACACCTTCCAGTGACTTACTAAGTCTCACTCCACCAGAAATGCTGCTTGCCAGACAGCTTGTTACTCAGACGCCCTGCTGCTCTCTAATGAGCCAGCCGCAGGCAAGAAAGGGGGCACTGTGAGGGTTCCAGCAAAGCCAGGCCCAGACAGTGCCAGGCTATGCTGAGAAGGCTGGGAGTGAGAGGGGGAGGTGTTTAGGTGCCAGTGAAAGAAAAAAAACCTCTATTTCCTGTTGTTTCACTTGTTCCTTTCTTTCTTTCTTTTAAATTAAATCATAGCTGTGTACATTAATGCATTTATGGGGTACACTGTGCTGGTTTTATATACGATTTGAAATGCTTCCTTTCTTAAAGGTAATTACCACCTCAAGGATTTTCTTCAAAATCTCCTGCCATCACCACCCCCACCCCCACTATTTCTGCATCTCCAATACCCCCACAACCCTTTCCATCCACAGATAACTTTGACCCCCCCACATCCCTCTTCTCAACAAGAAACACCCCCAAGACCACTCTCCTTAGCTGAGGTGGACTTGGCAGTGGTAAATAAAAAGCTTTTATTCCTGTCACACTAAGAAAACAACTAAGAGAAATGATCAAAATTTTAAAAATCACACAAATACCTCACACGGTGGCCCTAAATTATAAGGCATCCAAATATGGGCATCTAGTTAATTAAAACTAGAGGAAACTTTGTTATTAAACTCTAAACAGAGTCATTTGCTACAGTTTGGGGGAAGCAAGCATTTACCACCTGACTGTAGGGTACTTAATAGGTGCGTCCCTTTAAGCCAACCCACACATGAAAATACAAATTCACACAGAATGTGCTGCAATTATTGCCTTTGCAAAATGATCCATATTGTGACTTTCTTTTCTAGAGTCTATGATTCCTTATGGCAATTAAAAATACAGATTTTGGCTCAGTGCCCATAGCACAGTGGTTATGGCTCCAGCCAGGTACACCGGGGCTGGCAGGTTTGAACCCAGCCCAGGTCTGCTAAACGACAACAAATGCAACAAAAAAATAGCCAGACGTTGTGGTGGGTGCCTGTAGTCCCAGGTATTTGGGAGGCTGAGGCAAGAGAATCGCTTAAGCCCAAGAGTTTGAGGTTGCTGTGAGTGCTCTACTGTGACTTGGTAGAGTCATGGCACTCTACCAAGTGAGACAGAGTGAGACTGTCTCAAAAATAAATAAATAAATAAATTACAGATTATATTTATTTGCACATTAAGGCAACATAGCCTGTACATAAATAACTTGATGAGTAATACCATCTTTAAAAGTCCTACAAATCACTGAGGCTACATCTAAATCAGGAGGCTGAGACAGGAGAATCTCCTAAGCCCAGGAGTTGGAGGTTGCTGTGAGCTGTGTGATGCCACCGCACTCTACCGATGGCGACAAAGTAAGACTCTGTCTCTACAAAAAAATAAATAAATGATGGAAATAAAAACTTTCCAGTAACCAGTGCTACCAAACCAGATACTTATATAATTATACAGGTGAATTCAGCATTTCAGTGGAAGAGCTGCCTCCCTTATGCCTACGAGTATAATATTGTTAGTTCATTTTTAATTCCATGAGATCCCCATCGACATCGGGAATGTGCCAGCTCTCCCTTACCACCCCCCACCCCAGCTGCTTGGCGTTTGTGGGTTTCTGTGCTGTGTGTGAACATGTGAGTTAGCAACTACCTGCCGACCCCGTCACACCTGGGCTTAGCGGTCTTCTCTGCAACGCTTGTCACTGCTGGGGCACCCAGGGGCGTGGGACTCCCATCTTCCTCTCTCTAATCCTTCCCTACACAAGAGCAGCTCAGCGCACACATTCCCCTTGGCCATCCTTGCTCTTCTTTCTCTCTGGACATACGTTCCCATGCCTGACCAATGCTTCCTCTGTTACCAAGGAAGGCTGCAGCCCCAAACCTCCTCGTGGCCCGAGATCACCTCCTGCCTCCCCCTGGGAATAGCCACCTGCTTCTCTCCCACACTCAACATAGCCAAAATTATCTGTACATCCCCAGAAAACTTGAAGCCTGTTCTTCCTAGAGACCCCTTACTAAATCTGTTAACTTTGTGGATCTATCTTACGTGCAGGAACACATACACAGCACACCCAGGATACAGACTGCTCTAAGCAGCAGTTGGTAGCCCTTTGTCTATAGTGAGCCAGACAGTAAATACCATAAGCCTTCCCACCAGATCTTCATCACTACTTGCTCTGCCACTGTAGCTCAAAAATAGCCAGAGATCACATGTAAACAATGAACGTGGTCTGCTCCAGTAACGCTTCATTTTTAAAAGTCTGGCAGCAGGCTAGACTCGGCCAACGAGAAGTCGTGGTTCACAGAGCCATGCCCTAACACATACCAATGGTTAACTGCAGATGCCTAATTCCAGATGGTTTTGATAGTTGTACATAGTTCTGTATTTTCCAAATACACGATAATGAACATATACATTACATTTACAATAAGAAAATGAATTTATGCTAATGTCGGAAATTAATGGCCTATATTTTGACCAACTATTTTGACTCAGACCCCTCTCCAGTGTGGAGAAGCATCTTTGTGAAACCCCAAAACTGCTTCTAGGTAGCCAGTAGTTAAAGGATTAGTACTCGGCTTGTGTGCAACTCCGACCGAAAGATTTTTATTTCACTTTTTTTTTTTTTTTTTTTTTTGAGACATGGTCTAAATATGTCACCCTTGGTAGAGTGCAGGGGAGTCACAGCTCACAGCAATCTCCAACTCTTGGGCTTAAGCAATTCTCTTGCCTCAGCCTGTCAAGTAGCTGGAACTACAGGCACCCTCCACAATGCCCAGCTATTTTTTGTTGCAGTTTTCATTGTTGTTTAGCTGGCTTGAGCTGGATTCAAACTCCCCAGCCTCAGAGTACGTGGCTGGCGCCATAACCACTGTGCTACGAGTGCCGAGCCAATTTATTTCACTTCCTGTCCAAGTCTGCCAGGTGCCCCCACTGATTTTCTCAGGGAAGTGGATGGAATTCTCTTTTCCAGCACATTCTCCTCAAATGCCTTCCTCATCTCATTGGCAGTGCATAATTCAAAGAAAATTTTATTTTATTTTTTACACTACGAACTCAGTGCGAATGGTAAAAGGGGCTGAAGTGAAATATTTTTCTCCTTTCCCCACTTTGGTGTGCTGCAGACAGACAGGCCTGGTTTCACAGTGAAGCATGAGGCGGGGGTCCAGTCCCTTCCTCCAGCAGCCATGCTGCAGAAGGCAATCTGCTATTAAAGATGTTGGGATTTTTACTTCCACTTTCAAATAATTGATCCCTGCAATAGAATTGTTCTCATACAAAAACTTTAAGCAAATTCTTTTAAAAAGAATTTTCAAAGACATTTTCATTCAAAGGACTAACATTCCCAAGTTCCCCAGAGGGGCGCCACTCCCCCCTCCCAGCTGCTGTGCGGGCATCACCACTCCCTCCCAGAGCTGCTGTGCAGGCCGGTGTCCCTCTGGGTCAGGTTCTCCCACTCTACCTGCCCCTCCTGGCAGACACTGAGTGCACCAAGGGCAAGGATGGCTCTTGATCCAGAAGGAGATTAGGAGTTAGTGACTTTGACCATTCACAACCAACTAACCACACGTCCAGTGTCACTGAACAATGGCCCGTGTGTTCTTCAGGACCTGGTTTTTAACTCTGAGTGTCTTGTTCACTGGGCAGACCGTATCAGACTGTGCATCACTGAATTTTGGAGCCAGATTATTGTCCCTGGTGAGAGGCTGTCCTATACACCGTGAGGTGTTCAGCAGAAACCTCCTGGTCTCCACCCACTGGATGCTGATAGCAACCAGTCATGGCAGCCAGAACTGTCTTCAGCATTACCAAATGTCCCCCCTTGGGCACACTGTGTGCTGATCAAACCTACCCTAAAGGCATGAAAGTACCTGCATTTAGGGAGTGGATTTAGTGAGAAGGGTTGGGATAGTGGGGTTTCCACCACCAGCAAGGAGTACTCCCTGGGAGAGGCCAGGGTAGCCTGACCCCTGGGCATCCTTGGGAGAGCATCTGCTGATAAGCAATGCCTGCCATAGAACAGATCAGCGCCACCTGTGAGGATGATGTGTGGACTGCCCCCACCCACCAGGGGCCCACAGGTTTTGCCAGGCATGGTGATAATTGACTTAGAGGTCCCAGTCCTCTCACCATCAACCCCTGGAGTCTGATGATCAAGTTCATAAGACCCTCAATGTTAACTGCAGAACAAACCCAGGTAAACGGGAAACCTGGGCCAACTCTATTGTTATTTGCTTTGCCTGGCCTACCTAGCATCTGAGAATTTTTTAATTAGTTGCTATTGTTTTAAAGTTGGGAAATGTCACATAACGATCTGGATTTCTGGCTTCTCTTCAGCACTATTCAGTGTAGGGAAGGTGAGCTGGAGCCGAGCAGCTGCTGCCCCTTCAATGGTAGACAAGCCCTTGGCCATAATCCCCACCCTGCCCGATAGCACCCCCAGGAAGTGCCTCACCTGCTTCTCTCATTGACATTGGCCGTCTGAGGCCTCATCTCACCATTTGTAATACTATGGCACACACTGTCGTTTACTAAAACAAAAAAAAAAAATAAATAAGCAAACACAAGTTGCCCAGTGGAATTCAAGCGGCAAAAGAAATTCGGAAGATATATTTGTGCTGAGGATATAAAACGACTTTACCCAACTGCATTGTCCCCAGACATGCTGAAAGCATAAATTCCAGTTTAATGGTCCAGTGGCCAGCTGATCAGCCTGCTGAAGACAGACAGCAGGGAGCCCAGGAGACCCCGGCCAGAGAATGCACATGGTGCACGGCTGGGGTGGGTCCTCTGTCCTCCCTGAGCTTAATTTCCTCCTCTATAAAAGGACAAAAATTAAAAACTGCACTGAAAGATGGGCAACAGACTTGAATAATGTTTTACAAGAAGATATGCAAATGGCCAAATAACATTTAAAAATGCTTAACATCACTAACCATGAAATGCAAATTAAAACCACAGTGAGGCAGCACCTGTAGCTCAGTGGTTAGGGCACCAGTCACATAGACCAAGGATGGAGGTTCTAACATGGCACGGGCCTGCTAAAACAGCAATGACAACTATAACCCAAAAATAGCCAGGCGTTGTGACAGGTGCCTGTAGTCCCTGCTACTTTGGAGGCTGAGGCAAGAGAATCACTAAAGTCCAACAGTTTGAAGTTGTTGTGAGCTGCGATGCCACAGCACTCTACCCAGGGCAACAGCTTGAGACTCTGTCTCAAAACATAAAAAATAAAAAATAAATCTAACCATAATGAGATGCTGCCTTATCTATGTCAGAATGGCTGTTATTAAAAAGTCAAAAAACAATAGATTCTTGTGAGGCCACAGTGAAAAAGGGACACTGATGCATTATTGGTGGGATGTGGGTCAGTATGACCTCTATGGAGAACAGCACGGAGATTCCTCAGGGAACTAAAAGCAGAACATCTATTCCACCCATCAATCCCACTGGATATCTACCCCAAAGATAAGAAATCATTATATAAAAAAGACACCTGCACTTGAATATTTATAGACTATACAGTTCACAGTTGCAAAGATAGGGAATCAACCTAAGTGCCCAGCTCCCTCCGTGTTGTGAGGTGAGGTCTCTCACTCAGAGTCTCTGCCCAGCCCCCTCCGTGTTGTGAGGTGAATTCTCTCACTTACAGTGTCTGCCCAGCCCCCTCCGTGTTGTGAGGTGAGTTCTCTCACTCAGAGTCTCTGCCCAGCTCCCTCCGTGTTGAGAG
>CAUYON010165920.1:0-15337 GCA_963573935.1 Arctocebus calabarensis
GCTGCAACCAAAAAATGGCCAGGCGTTGTGGCGGGCGCCTGTAGTCCCAGCTACTTGGGAGGCAGAGGCAGGAGACTTGCTTGAGCCCAGGAATTGGAGGTTGCTGTGAGCTGTGATGCCATAGCACTCTCTCCAGGGTGACAGCTTGAGGCGCTGTCTCAAAAAAAAACCAAAAAACAAAACACATTGAAAAATAAAGGAAAAGTAAAGGAATTAGCCAGGCCTGGTGACATGTGCCTGCAGTCTCAGCTTCTAAGGAGGGTAAGGGCAGGAGAATTGCTGGAGCCCAGGAATTTGAGGTTGCACAGGTTTCAGTGAGCTAAGATGATACCACTGCACTCTATGCAGGGTGACAGAGCAAGATTTTGTCTCTTTTATAAAAAAGAAAGAAAGAAAAAGGAAAACTAATTCAATATAGATTAAAGACCTAAACATAAGACATGAAACTATAAAAATTCTTTTATTTATTTATTTTTTTATTTTATTTTTTTTTTTTTGGAGACAGAACCTCACGCTGTCACCCTGGATAAAGTGCTGTGGCATCACAGCTCACAGCAATTTCCAATTCCTGAGCTCAAATGAGTCTCTTGCCTCTGCCTCCCAAGTAGCTGGGACTATAGGCGCCTGCCACAATGCCTGGCCATTTTTTGGTCGTAGCCGTCATTGTTGTTTGGCGGGCCCAGGCTGGATTCGAACCCACCAGCTCAGGTATACGTGGCTGGCGCCTTAGCCCACTGAGCGACAGGTGCCAAGCCAGAAACCATAAAAATTCTAAAAGAAAATGCAAGAAAATCTCTTCTAGACATTGTCTCAGGTGAAAGAATTTATTTTTAAGAATTTATTAAGACCCCAAAGGCACAAATACAGTAATAACAAAACTAAATAAATGGGACTTAAGTAAATTAAAATTTTTACACAGCAAAGGAAATCATCAACAAAGTAAATAGAGAATCTACAAAATGAGAGAAAATATTCACAAACTATACATCTGAAAAAGGACTAATATCCAGATTCTATGAAGAATTTAGACAAATCAGCAAGAAAAAAAAATGTGAGCTCGGCACCCATAGCCAAGCGGTTAGGGCGCTGGCCACATACACTGGGGCTGGAGAGTTCGAACCCAGCCCAGGCCTGCTAAACAACAAAGACAACTACAACAAAAAAACTGCCAGGCATTGTGGCAGACACCTGTAGACGCTACTTGGGAGGCTGAGGCAAGAGAACTGCTTAAGCCCAAGAATTGGAGGTTGCTGTGAGCTGTGATGCTACACATTCTACAGAGGGCAATATAGTGATATTCTGTTTCAAAAAAAAGAAAAAAAAAGTGCTACCCTGTTAAAAAAATGACAAAAAGACATGAAAACATTGTTAAAAAGAAGAGAGACATGGCAGTGCCCATAGCTCAGTGGGTAGGGCTCCAGCCACATACACTGAGGCTGGCAGGTTTGAAACTGGCCTGGGCCAGCTAAAACAACAATGACAACTGCAACAACAAAAAAATAGCTGGGTGTTGTGACAGGCACCTGTAGTCCCAGCTATGTGGGAGGCTGAGGGAAGAGAATCAATTGAGCCCAAGAGTTTGAGATTGCTGTGAGCTGTGGTACCACAGCACTCTACTCAGAGTGACAGTTTGAGACTCTGTCTCAAAAATTAAATAAATATAGCCAGGCATTGTGGCAGGTACCTGTAGTTCCAGCTACTAGGGAGGCTGAGGCAAGAGAATCTCATAAGCCCAAGAGTTTGAGGTTGCAGTGAGCTGTGATGCCATGGTACTCTACCAAGGCTGACATAGTGAGACTCCGTCTCAAAAATAAATAAATACGGAAATAAATGAAGAGAGACAAAAAGCCCACAAACATGAAGAAATGCTCAACAATCACTAATCATTAGGAAAATTAAAACCACAATGAGATGCTTTCCCTCTCTTAGAATGGCATGATTAGAAAGTGAAAAAACAACAGATGCTGGCAAAGTTGCACAGAGAAAGAAATGCTTATATATTGTTGGTGGGACTACAAAGTAATACATTCTCTGTGCAAAACAGTATGGAGATTCTTCAAAGAAATAAATGGAGACATACTATTTGACCCAGCATTTTCCTTACTAGTTATCTACCCAAAGGAAAAGAAGTCATTTTATCAAAAAGATATCTGCACTTGAACGTTTATTGCAGCACAATTCACAATTGCAAAGATGTATAATCAATCTAAGTGCCCATCAACTCGTGAGTGGATTAAGGAAATGTGGTATATAGCCAGGAGAGGTAGCTCACGCCTATAAACCTAACACTCTGGGAGGCCCAGGCAGGTGGATTGCTTGGGTTCAGGAACTCAAGACCAGTATGAAAAAAGGTGAGACCCCATCTTGAAATATTTTTAGAGATAGCCAGGTATTATGGTAGGTTCCTGTATTCCTAGGTACTTGGGAGGCTGGGGCAAGAGAATCACTTGGGCCCAAGAGTTTGAAGTTGTTGTGAGCTATAACACCATGGAACTCTATTGAGAGTGACAAAAAAGAAAAAAAAATGTTTTTACACTAACTTTTCCCAATAAAAACCACTATGAAACCATGAAAAAAAAAAAAAGGGTAGTATATATACACCATGGAATACTACCCAGCCATAAAAGGGAATTAAATAGTGTCTCTTGAAGTAACATAGATGGAACTGGAGACAACTATCCTAAGCAAAGTATCTCAGGAATAGAAAAACAAACATCACATGTACTGTCTCATAATGGGTAGCTAAATGATGAGGATACACAGGCACAAAGAGATATAAAGGCATTGGAAATCAGGAAGGGAAGAGGGTGGAATTGAGGGGTAAACTTACCTATTCAGTACAACAAACACTATTCTGGTGATGGGCCACTATAAGCCTCAAATTAAGCATCATACAAGGTATCCATGTTACAAAAACATGTGTACCCCTTAGTATTTTGAAATTAAAAAAAAAAGAAAAGAAATTTAAAAAGGTGGGCCAGGCAGGTGGATTGCTTGGGTTCAGGAACTCAAGACCAGTATGAAAAAAGGTGAGACCCAATTCTATAAAGATTATGGCTCACACCTATAATCCCAGCACTTTGAGAGGCTGAGGGAGAATGATTGATTAAGATCAGGAGTTCAAGACCAGCCTAGGCAACACAGCAAGACCCTGTCTCTACAAAAAAAAAAAAACAATAAAATAAAATAAATGTTTAAAATAATATAAAAATATATAGCCGATAAGAGAAAATTTTTACAATGTATGTGGCTGGCGCCCTGGCTGCCTGAGCTACAGGTGCTGAGCCATACTGAATAATTTTAGAAATTAAATGATAGTTTTCTGGAATTAAATTTTGTCTGATATTATCATGCACTGTCTTTCACTTAACATTTGCCTAGAGTATGCATGCATGTATATTTTAACCTTTCTGTCTTATTTTGTTTGTCTGACATAACACAAATCTTGAGTTTTACTTCTATACAATCTTAGATCTTTTTTTTTTTTTTTTTTTTTGGAGACAGTCTCACTTTGCTGCCCTTGGTACAGTGCCATGGCATCATAGCTCACAGCAACCTCAAACTCTTGGGCTCAAGCGATTCTCTAGCCTCAGCCTCCCTAGTTGCTAGGACTACAGGCACCTACCACATTTGGCTATTTTTAGAGATGGGGTCTGGGTCTTGCTCAGGCTAGTCTTAAACTCCTAAGCTCAGGCAATTCACCTGCCTTGACCTCCCAGAATACTGGAATTATAGGTGTGAGCCACCACGCCTGGCTCCTTTTTTTAAATGAGGAATTATTCCAATCACACTCACTGTAATATTTGGTCATATTCTATTCACTCTCTCGCCTCACCTTTATTTTTTTGGCCGGGGCTGGGTTTGAACCTGCCACCTCCAGCATATGGAGCCGGCGCCCTACTCCTTTGAGCCACAGGCACCACCCACTCCTCACCTTTTTTTACTTTCACTTGTCCTTTAAATGTTTTCTCTTTATTTTCCTCAACATCTTTTTTCCTTATATTTCTATTCCATGTGTGAATATCTTCAACAATTTTAAGAAACATACTGCAGTGGATATATGTTAAATATTTTTTCCTCTACATTTCATGAAATTTCCCGATTTTCACATAGGTACCCTTTACCACTCACCTCTTACGCTTTCAGCACCATCTCTTGGCAGATCTTGAGAAATGACTTTTTTCCAGCCACAGCGAGTGGTCTCATGTTGGTTAAATTATAGCAAACCCAGGACTTTTCTTTAAAGGTATGAGTAGTTATGCTTTCTCTCCCTGATTTAACAAGAAAGTATATAATTCCCCATACTGAACTTCCAGACATACTGTAAGGAGGGAAGCTAGTCTGAGTATGAAATTGATACACTGTTGTGCCCAATTCTATAAAGATCACACTGCCAAACAAGTCAAATTTATAGCAGAGTCCTTTTATTGAAGAGCTGGCCAGTGACTGCCTCAGTGTCCCAATATGAGGTTTCTGAGAGCAGCCTTGAGTCAGGGTTTTTAAGGGGTCGAGTTTTTAAGGCTTGGTCTGCATCCTGGTTGGCACACAGGCTGTCCAGGTGCACCTAGGTAGGGTAGCAAGCAAGCATTGTACAGAAGCAGAATTTTGCGGTTAGTCGGTCATACATTATGCCTCTTTGTTTTGTTTTGTTTTGTTTTGTTTTGTTTTTGAGACAGAGCCTCAAGCTGTCACCCTGGATAGAGTGCTGTAGCATCCCAGCACAACCTCCAATTCCTGGGCTCAAGCGAGTCTCCTGCCTCTGCCTCCCAAGTAGCTGGGACTACAGGCACCCGCCACAATACTCGGCCATTATTTTGGTTGCAGCCATAATTGTTGTTTGGTGGGCCGGGGCTGGATTCGAACCCGCCAGCTCAGGTGTAGGTGGCTGGTGCCTTAGCCCACTGAGCCATAGGCACCGAGCTATGCCTCTTTGTTTTAATATTTTCCCCACCTGGTATTTCTTAAAGGTCAGTCCAGAGATAGTTGGTACTTCCCGGTCCATTTCTCAAGGGAGATAGTCAAGCAAGAAGTTAGTGAGTACTTTCCCATCTATCTTGGGAGTGAACCAGACTTACTCCATTTTGTTGAGGGCTTTCAGCCCAGAAATTTGCCAGGAGTTAACTGGTATTTTTCTACTTTAGCCTAGGCCTAACAACACAATGAAAAGCAAAGTGGAGATAACATCAGAGAAAAGAAATTGCTTACCAATCAACTAAACAGTCATGAGTGTGTACGTGTTTGTGTGTGTGTGTGTGTGTGTGTATATATATATAATTTTTTTTTTTTTGAGACAGAGTTTCAGTCTGTCACCCTAGGGAGAGTGCCATACCATTATAGCTCACAGCAACCTCACACTCACGGGCTCAAGAGATCCTCTTGCCTCTGTTTTTCATTTTTTTTAGTGGAAATGGGGTCTTACGCTTGCTCAAACTGGTCTCAAACTCATGAGCTTAAGCAATCCACCTGCCTCAGCCTTCCAGAAGGCTAGGATTACAGGTCTGTGTCAGCAGTCGACTTATTTATTTATTTGACATAGAGTCTCACTTTGTCACCCTTGGTAGAGTGCCAAGGCATCACAACTCACAGCAATCTTTAACTCTTGGGCTCAAAGCATCCTTTTGCCTCTGCCTCCCAAGTAGGTGAGACTACAGGAACCTACCACAATGCCCGGCTATCTTTTAGAGACGGAGTCTTGATGTTGTTCAATGTGGTGTCAAACTCCAAAGCTCAAGCAATGCACCTGCTTCCACCTCCCAGAATGCTAAGATTACAGGCATGGGCCCACAATTGGCCCAGCAATCTTAATTTTAAAATTTCAACATATTTTCCTCTTTTTTTTTTTTTTTGAGACAGAGCCTCAAGCTGTCGCCCTGGGTAGAGTGTCGTGGCATTACAGCTGACAGCAACCTCCAATTCCTGGGCTCAAGCGAGTCTCCTGCCTCAGCCTCCCAAGTAGCTGGGACTGCAGGCATCCGCCATAACGCCCGGCCATTTTTGTTTTTGGTTGCAGCCATCATTGTTGTTTGACGGGCCTAGGCTGGATTCGAACCCGCCAGCTTAGGTGTACGTGGCTGGCGCCTTAGCCCGCTGAGCCACAGGCGCCAAGCCAACATATTTTCCTCTTATCATAAACTGTATTTATGGTCTCCACCCCTCCTACTACAAGTTTTAATGCTGTTTCTTACCCACCAACTGCCCACCAGCCACTTCTGTCAAGGACTTACTGAAATTGTCTAGAATCTTAGTACTAGAATATTAGTGCTTCTCCTAGATATATAATCCAAGTCTCCATTTCATAATTTTCTTCTTTGTCCTTTTTCACATTTCAGAAGAATTCCTTGGTCTGTCTTCTAGTTCATTAATTTAGTCTTCTATTATAACCATCTTGCCATTCAGCCTGCTATTGAAGTTTTATTTCAGAAAACATGTTTTCAATGTCTAAAAAATTTCTTATTCTCATTTCTTTTCCATAGCAAACCACTGCTATTTAATGGAAATAATATTCTCCCAATTCTTTGATGATTTTTTTTCTCTTTGAGGATTTTTTGAATAAAAAATATTAGCCTTTGTCTAACATATTTGATTTATTTTCTCAAAGATTGAGTCCTCTGTTTGGTCAGCTTGGTGTCCCTCTTTCATCCTGTTGATTTTCCTTAAATATTTAGTGATTCTTGGTTAAACAAACTGGTAACTAAAGCTAGTTTTGTCAATATAGTTGTTCTCAATCTGGTTGCTCTGTTTAAAAAAAAAAAAAACCTTCCTAGGTGATTTTAATGTGTATCTGCCACTAAGAACCACTACTTTAACATATGTGAAAATTACTTCCTACAAGTTCTGGCTGTCAAGAGATTCATGTGTTGAGTACCAGTGAGCAGCCAAGTGGGCAGAAGGAAGGAACTCACAAGGCAAACACAAGTTCTCCAAGGTACAACCAAGATTCTTTTTGGCACTACAAGATGCTCCAGGCTCATCTCATGTTTTCTCTGCTATGCTCCTAGAATCAGTTATTTCTCCAAGGAACTTTTGTTCCTTTATTGGTGAATGAAATATAGAAATCAAGATCTAGGTGTTTCACGTACTCATGGATACTGAGGTGTCAGTGCTTACAAGCCCTTTCAGCAGACAGAGCTAGCAAATAGACATAAATGTATGTCTACTAAATCATGTATACTCAAATATCTATACTCATTGTATTTTTATTAAAATAGACATGCACTTGGGCAGTGTCTATTGCTCAGTGGGTAAGGCACCAGCCCCATATGCCAAGGGTGGCAGTTTCAAACCCAACCCCAGCCAAACTGCAACAAAAAATAGCCGGGCATTGTAGCGGGTGCCTGTAGTCCCAGCTACTTGGGAGGTTGAGGCAAGAGAATCACCTAAGCCCAGGAGTTGGAGGTTGCTGTGAGCTTGTGACACCACGGCACTCACCGAGGGTGATCAAGTGAGACGCTGTCTCAAAAAAAAAAAATAGACATGCACTTATACCTATATCTCTGATTCTAATCCAGGACCACCAGGTTCAGTATACTCTTCCCCTCTTGCTTGCTTATTTATAACATCTTTCTCTGACAGTGAGAAACATGGCTCCCAAAGTCTACAATTTCATTAACAGATTTGGCTCAACCTTAATATCCACATAAAGTGGTTCCAGAAAGGCTAACTCACAGTCCCTCAGAGGATTCTTTTAAGGATCAACAGATACATCTCTAAGTTACTTTAAGGCAGGGACAATTTTGTCCTTGTATCCCCAGGGCCTAACACAATGTGTTACTCAAGTATTTGCTGAATGAACAATGGTCCTCTGTAACTAATATAGCTAAATCCATATAAATGTTAAATACTAGAATATTAATAAACTTCCTTTGAGGTATCACTGACTCTAGGGTCAGCTAACTCAAAAGTTTAACTCCTCAGTCTTATTCTAGACCTTTAATGCAAGATTACCTTCCAGTAATGTTTTCTTCACTGTTACCAAGAACCTCTCAGTGCCATCTGTGCAGAGTAGGCCCTGTATGAATTCACACTCAGCAATCCTAGTTCTGTCTTTCATTGATTACTTCTAGAGTTATGGCTCTGAAGCCTGAAAAATCATCAGAATCACCAGGATCTGCTTCTAGAGATTGTTAAAGAGATTTGGGCCCAGTATCTTTAAGGGCAGGTATCTGAATGTGTTTCATCCACTGATGTGTTTCAAGGCTTAGAACCATGCTAGGCACACAGTGGGTAATCAGTATTTGTTCAAGGAAAAAACAAATGACTGAGGTAGTGTGCGGAAACTTATTAAAGCTTCTAAAATGACTCTGAGGCGTAGCCGCCGCTATTGTATTCAATACAGATGTCACCAAGCCCCCATGTATCCTTCATCTCATATCAATAAGTAGTATAGTGGATGGGATGCCAGACTTAGGATCATACTTCAAAGCTAATATTTATTAGCTATTTGGTTTTGAAATAAGTACTCTTCAGAGTTTAGCACTCTGCAAGGCTGAGGCGGGTGGATTACCTGAGCTCATGGGTTTGAGACCAGCCTGAGCAAGAGTGAGATCCTGTCTCTAAAAGTAGCCGGGCATTGTGGTAGGCGCCTGTAGTCCCAGCTACTTGGGAGGCTGAGGCAAGGGAATAGCTAGAGTCTAAGAGTTTGAGGTTGCTGTGAACTATGATACCATTGCACTCTAACAAGGGCAACAAAGTAAAACTCTGTCTCCAAAAAAATAATAATTTACATGATGATACAGTTCATGATCTAGCAAAATGCCTGGTACACAGCCAGAACTCAATGCAGATAAGTGGCCTTTCTTCCCTTTCCCCCTAACTAAGAAAATCTGACACAAGTTCCTTAGTTGGCCAGGCATGGAGACTCACACCTATAATCCTACCACTATAGGAAGCTGAGGTGGGAGGATGGCTTGAGCTCAAGAGTTTAACTCCACAGATACGGTGGCTCATGCCTGTAATGCCAGCACTGTGGGAAGTCAGGGCAGGTGGATCACCTAAGGAGTTCAAGACCAGTTTGACCAAGAGCGAAACCCTATCTCTAAAAATTAGCTGGGTGCTGTGGGGGGCACCTATAATCCCAGGCACTTGGGAGGCTGAGGCAAGAGGATCTCTTGAACCCAAGAGCTTGAGATTGCCATGAGCTATGACGCCACAGAACTATACCAAGGGTGACAAAGTGTGATTCCATCTGAAAAAAAAAAAAAAAGAGTTTAAGACCAGCCCGAGCTAGAGCAAGACCCTGTCTCTGCCAAAAAGATAAATATTATTCAGGCATTGTGGTGGACAACTGTAGTCCCAGCTACTTGGGAGGCTGAGGCAGGAAGATCATTTGAGTCCAAGAGTTTGAGGTTGCAGTTATGATTACACCATGGCACGTTTAGTTGTACAACACAGTGAGATTCTCTCTCGAAAAACACATAGATTAGCAAAGTATCTCAAGAATGGAAGAAAAAGTATCCAATGTACTCAGCCCTAATATGAAGCTAATTTATAGCTTTCAAATGAAGGCTAAAACCCAATTATAGCACAAGAAGACAGGGAAAAGGGAAAGGGAGGGGAGGAGAGGGGGGAGGATGGGTGGAGGGAGGGCAATTGGTGGGAGCACACCTATGGTGCATCTTAGCAGGGTACTGGTGAAACTTATTAAATGTAGAATATCAATGTCTTCATATAGTGATTAAGAAAATGCCGTGAAGGCTATGTTTAACAGTTCTACCAAAATATTTCAGATTGTATATGAAGTCAGCACATTGTGCCCCAGGATTGCACCAATGTACACAATTATGATTTAATAAAATTATTAAAAAAAAAAAAAACACATAGGGCTGCGCCTGTGCTCAAGGAGTAGCACACCGGCCCCATATACTGGAGGAGACAGGTTCAAGCCCGGCCTGGCCAAAAAAAAAAAAACTGCAACAAAATACATAAATAAAATAAACAAGTTCCTTAACTGGATCTTATGTTTACCATTACAGACCCCAGTCTGCTCATCTATCCTTTCAGCCTTCCAGGACCTTCTGAAGCTAACTCTTTGATCTCTGAAGAGAGGCTATACTTGATTCTTTCCTCGTTAGCACTTTATTTCCTCATCTCTCCTTCCAAAACAGAAAGATTTTCTCATATTAAATAGGACTTTACTGCCTTTTTGGGGCAGTGCCTGTGGCTCAGTGGGTAGGGTGCTGGCCCCATATATCAAGGGTGGCAGGTTCAAACCTGGACTCTGCCAAACTGCAACAAAAAAATGGCCGGGCATTGTGGTGGGCACCTATAGTCCCAGCTACTCGGGAGGCTGAGACAAGAGAATCGCCTAAGGCCATGAGTTAGAGGTTGCTGTGAGCCATATGACTCCATGGCACTGTACCCAGGGCGATAAAGTGAGACTCTTGTCTCTACAAAAAAAACAAAAGAATTTACTGCCTTTTCTATATATCATTCCATTTCTCTCCTCCCATTCCTGCGAAACTTCCCCTTCATTGGCAATGCCTCCTATACCACAGCACTATAATTTCTGATTGCTCCAGCTAATCAAAACTGCTTCCTTGGAGGTCAGGGATTATTTTTCACTAAATCAAAGGTCTTTCTCTGTTGTCATTCTCCTCTTGGCAGGATTTGAGGTGGCTGATCTCTTTTTCTTGAAATTCTCTCTCCTAGGTTGCCTTCCTCTTCTCAACTATACATCCTCTTTCTTTAACATGAATCCTGTCTTTCTCCTTTGAACTTGAAGGCTCAACACTCATCTGTTTTTCTGTTTGCTTCCTCCCTACGAAGTTTCAAATTGTTTCTGTGTAAAAACCATTATAATTAAGCTAGCTTTCAACTCTGATCTCACTCCAAATCTTTGGTTAGGCAAAGCCCTCTTCAGAGCACTTCATTTCAAAACAAATTAACAAGTCTGTTTGGAATGTGTTGAACTGCCTTGCTTCTTGAAAAATCTACTTTCAAATTCTCTATTTTATCAATGACACCAAAATTTTAACCTAGCTCTAAACCCCAAATAATCTTTAAATCCTCTTACCAAATCATATCAATTCTTTTTACAATGTTCATCTCTTCCATTTGTTACTACCATCTTAGATGAGGTCCCATTTTACACACATCTGGCACGAAATAGATTTCTTTTTAATTCCCAATCTTAATCCTAGTCAAAGGATTCTATACTCCAATGTCTCATTTGGTGAATTTTTCCAATTCACTACATTCATCATGTTCCACTCCTGATCCAGAATCTACAGTGCAATTTCCTACCATCTAACACATCACATCCAAATTCTGGGTTCTGGCTTTCATGACTCTATCTTCTTCACTGGCTAGTCTCTCCTACCCACTTCCACCTAGTACAACACACAAAGGAGCAGCTGTTATCTAGTTAATGACATTATCTGTCTTCCTTCCTCTCCAGTTCAGACACATTCAGACAGGTTCTTCCCTATGCTCCTTACCAGCTAGTTTACTTTTTGCTAAATCCATACTATTTTCCTAGTGAAATGTCCTTTCTACCTTGCTTATCCAAATCCTCCCAAACCTTTAAAGTCTATCCTCCTCTATAAAACCTTCCCCTATGTTTTTAGTTAAAACTAAACCCTCTCCATTACTCCCACTACTTAGTAAACTTGTTACATAATCTCTTCTCTTGGCTGGGTGAGATGGCTCATGCTTGTAATCCTTGCACTCTTGGAGGCCAAGGCCTATGGATTGCTTGAGGTCACAAATTCAAGCCTACCCTGAGCAAAGTGAGACCGTCTCTACTAAAAATTAGAAAAACTGAGGCAAGAGGATCGTTTGAGCCTGAGTTGGAGGTTGCTGTGAGCTATGACGCCACGACACTCTACCCAGGGTGACAGCTTGAGGCTCTATCTCAAAAAAATAAATAAATAAATAATTTTTTTCTCTTCTATATTATCAATCTTGCCTTCCCTCTTAGTGCTTGTCCACTAAAAAATCCTTACTTAATTTTTTTCACTTAAAAGGATAAAATGATGCTTTTCCTGACCTTTTTCCCCCCTTCAGGTGCTCCCACCCTTTCTTCCTCCCAACCATAAGTCTTATTGAGCCTTACTAGCCCTTCTTCCTCACTTCCCATTCACTCATCAACAAGCTGGGTTTTTTGTTTGTTTGGTTTTGTTTTTGTTTTTGGACAGAGTCTCATTATGTCACCCTTAGTAGAGTGCCATAGCATCACAATTCACAGCAACTTCTTGGGCTTAAGCGATTCTCTTGCCTTAGCCTCACAAGCTGGGACTACAGGTACCTGCCATAATGCCCAGATGTTTTTAGAGACAGGATCTCACTCTTGCTCAGACTAGTCTCAAACCCATGAGCTCAGACAATCCATCTGCCTCAGCCTCCTACAGTGCACGCATGCCCTAGGATTATACGCATAAGCCACCAGTACCCAGCCTCTTCAACAAGCTGTTATCTGACTTTTATTACCAAAATTACTTATACCAAGCTCACCAAAAGACTGCTAAATCCATTGAACTTTGTAGGAAATACCTGTTGTTTTGGCCTTTTGGAAAAAAATTCTCTTTGGAGATTTTCTCTGCCCTACTCCTGAGAACCCATCAAAATGGGCTCTCCTCCAGGGTAGCCAGAGGGCTGACCAATAAGACCTCCCTGCACAAGGAAGAAAGTTAGCTGAGGCTGAGCTAGCACCATGAATCCATAGTGATCCTCAGAGCTTCTGTTTCCCTAGCCTTCCCAAGGTTACATTATTCTATCTTCTTTTACTTCTTTAAGATTACCGAGTATCCATCCACTTCCTGCTTTAAGTTAGCCAAGGTCAATTTCTGTTGTTCATAACTAAAGAGAATGTAGTCCTGCAAGTGGAACAGAGGTGGAAGTAGTACCTCTCATGGTTACACATGCATACCACAAATTTCTTCTCCCTCTTCCCTTCACTGTGGTTTCTACTGCTTAAGAAATTATAACAAGCAAAGTGCAGTGGCTCATGCCTATAATCTTAGAATTTTGGGAGGTCAAGGGAGGTAGTTCACTTGACTACCCAAACCAAGCCTGAACATCACAGCAAGACTTTGTCTCTACAAAAAATAGAAAAATTAATCAGGTGAGGTGGCACACCTGTAGCCCTAGCTACTCAGGAGGCTGAGATGAAGGATCACTCACCCAGGAGTCTGAGGTTGCAGTGATCTATGATGACACCCCTACACTCTAGCCCAGGCAACAGAGTAAGACTCTGTCTCAAAACAAAACAAACAAGAAATTATAACACCTAATTTGGAATGCTTTCACTAGGGTATGTAATAAAGGCTTCATTAATTGGTAGGTAAGCCTACCTGGGGCTCCTCATGTACCAGACAATAGGCAAAAGAGAAATTATAAGCAGCACAGCTGGAAATTGGAGAAATCCTGGGGTATACCTCTTCGTACTAAGACTAGCAGGGTAGTTGACAGAAGACTATTGCTACCCTACACAGGAATAAAAGTTTGCAAACCATATCTGTATGACTCCAAAGCCCATGCTCTTTAACACACTACTTTTTTTTTTGAAACAGAGTCTCAGTATGTTACCCTTGGTAGAGTGCTGTGGCATCACAGCTCATAGCAACCTCAAACTCTTGGGCTTAAGTGATTCTCTTGTCCCAGCCTCCCAAGTAGCTGGAACTACAGGCGCCTGCCACAACACCCAGCTGCTTTTTGTTGTTGTTGTTGTCATTGTTGTTTAGCAGGCCTGGGCCAAGTTCAAACTCACCAGCCCTGGTGCATGTGGCTGGCACCCTAGCTGCTGAGCTACAGGTACTGAGCCAGCACACCATTTTCTACTAATAAAAGTCTACTTGCAGCTACCTATCCAAGGAATGCCCTCTCTCACTTCCATCTCTCTGTGCCTATTACTTTGAATGAAATGTCCATATCAACTTTCAAATGTAAACTCCTAGTTATCCTCTTTAAAACTTTCCCTGATTCCTAGAGATTAGCCTAGATGCCTTTCTTCATAGTCTCAAATATCCTACCATAACACCTCAGTGTCTTAAAGTGAAATACACCTATATGCATATTAATTTTTTCTACCAGACTATAAGCTTCATTATTTGTTTCCTCAGCAATTAGTATTAAGTAATGCAGTACTGAATGCCAGTTTAAGGAAAATGTGCTCTTTGCTAATATTTCAATATTAATCATTAAATGATAGATTTTATGTACTTATGTTTAATTTAGAATCTACTAAAGACTTCGATGAGTCCCTTAGTTATTTGATATGGGTGTTCACCAATTCTCCAAATAATTCTAAAAAGTTCTCACAAGCTGAGCCCACCATGTACTATGAGTGTATTCCCCTTAGCACCTAACAGTGTTGGGTACATGGTAAATATTTAATAAATACTCAGTGAACTGAAGTAAAAACACAGTATTACACATTAATAGGAAAACTTATCATGCCCTACTGATCTAATTAAAAGATCTGGCCTTCTAAAGTACTACAATTGTACCCATATGGAAATTTTAATGAGAAAAAGAAAAATTATCCAATTGGACAGTTAACAATTTTATTCTTGGCAAAAATTCCACAAATATTTTATGGATAACAAGGGTAAACCTCTATAGCTCAGGAAAAAAAAAAAAACTTAAAGCATATATGCATGTGCATATTGAAAGAAAGATTACATATTTAAGGGGTCTGTCACAATTACAATTTCTTACATTCCACCAGCCTTTAACAAATCCATAAGAGAGATATAGGACATGAGAATACTTAATAGCAAATTCACTTAATGCCAAATCAACCTATGCTTAAGATGTACATAGCTATCTTTGTATAATTTATACCATGGCAGTTGTTTAGTTATTCAACAGACATTTTTAAGTACCTAGTGGTGACAAATATAATGTTAGGTCTGAAGAATACAAAGATAAACAGAACACAATTCTTTTTGGTGGGCTTCTACTTCTGCCATGTTGCAATGGTAATTAAGAATATGATGTGGGCTCAGCACCTGTGGCTTAACAGGCTAAGGTGCCAGCCACGTACACCTGAGATGGTGGGTTCCAATCCAACCCGGGCCAGCCAAACAACAATGACGGCTGCAACCAAAAAATGGTCGAGTGTTGTGGCGGGCGCCTGTAGTCCCAGCTACTTGGGAGGCGGAGGCAGGAGACTCACTTGAGCCTAAGAATTGGAGGTTGCTGTGAGTTTTGATGCCACAGCACTCTATCTAGGGTGACAGCTTGAGGCTCTATCTCAAAAAAAAAAAAAAAAAGAATATGATGTGAATGGTAGTCACTGGAGTTGCCCAACATGAAAGCCCTAGTTAGCAGTCTGGTGGGGAAGACAGATAAACACATTCTATGCCAATGTGGTAAATGCTAAAATAGAAATAAGTGC
>CAUYON010165921.1:0-28826 GCA_963573935.1 Arctocebus calabarensis
CCCTTCCTCCCTCCCTCCCTCCCTCCTTCCTTCCTTCTTACTGATCTACCTACTTACCTATCTAGCTATCATCTATCTATGTAAACTTAGTCCACACACCGCCAACTCATGTGTACCTCCTCACTCCCCAGCACAAATCACCTCTTTGTTGTTAATGCTTCTGAAACCCCTGTCGTTCATGCACCTGCAGTGCAGGGACACAGGTCCTTTTCGAGTATGCCCAGGGATCTCCAAGGTTCATACTGAATTCTTAGACTTTCTTAAGGATCTGACCATCTCACATTAATATGGTCCGGAGATGGACAAAGTAGTGTCAACTACAAGGTGAGCTGTGCCACAGGCCCATGTTGATGTTGTCAGTTTGATTCTATGTGCTGCCAACACAAGTAGCAGCAGGGTGGGGGCCAGAATGGAAGGGGAGAGAACTGATATGTCTCAGTAAAGGACACACTGGATTCAGCTTCAAACTGAGAGGACTGGCCAGGAAAGGGTTTAAAGTTGAGTTGAAGGCAATGGCAGAGCTCGACAAGTTCAATGTGCTTTCAAGGGAGTCAGCCTGGTGACCCGGTCTCTACTCATGTCAGGATCAATCCCTGCTAATATCTCCTTACACAGCTCAGAATCCGAGAGGCCACGTCCTGTAAATCTGCTTCAGTTTAAGATGTTGCCCTGTTTGCCAAGGATCGGAGGCTAAAGAAGTAGAGTTTGATTTGTGGAAAGGAATTAAGATAAAGTTATTAACTCCACGTTAAGACTCATAGCATGAAGTCAAACTTTAAAAGTTCACTATCATCCTTAAAAAGTTCACTATCATCCTTAGGATGTGAAAGTTGTCATGAGCCCAACGGGGAGTTTTACTCACTGCTGAAATTTAAAAGCACCTCATAAAAGATCAGTAAATATTCACTGAGACATGGAATCAACTCATGGACAAAGAACTTGTGTCCTGTCACCCTTGTCTGGATCAGAGCTCCTTCGCCCCACAGATCGCAGGAGAACTCACCATGGAGACGTGATTTACACCTCAAAGCCATGTGACCCGGATCACTTTTCACTTGCAAACACGCTACACTTTGAGGAACGGAAAGCGTGTTTACACATTCCCACTAATACCTGTCAGCTTGCGAGCAGGTCTGGAGATAACCCACAAGATAAGCCTGCTGCATCATTCAGGAAAATCATTTACCAGACACAGAAGGAGGCCAGCTTTCTCTTGCACGCAACGGGTAGGTGAGTTCAGAGAACAAGGACAGGCTCCGAGTTTCGCTGCACTTGGAGGTTGCAGGGCGTCACAAAGTGGTGGGTGAGCAGGGTCAGCTCTGCCAGCACAGTGTCCACTGCGCCCGCCTCCAGTCACCTTGAGTGGATACAGGAAAACCCACATTCACTTGAAGAGACAGGAGGAAAAAAACGAATCTCATACCCTGCTAACATTAATTTCCTATGAGAATTAGTCCTTCTTGCACTTGTAGGTCCAAGGTTTTTGCACAGTCTGATAGGCCAACGGGTAATTCTGAGGCAAGTGTGACATCTTCCTAGATGTTTGGCTGGACTTGGTGCACTGTTCTGTCCCAAAACCCAGTGACTTTTAAAGATGTAAGAGATTTAGTAGATTTATCCCTGAGGAAAGGCAGTAGGAGAATTGGTCTTACCTCTATGACTTCTTTCTCAGTTCCATGCCACTTGCAGACACACACGCAGAACAGGGTCCTACAAACAGGGCGAGAATCAGATCACCTGCCGGCTGATGTGGATAGCCAGTCCTATGAACAGAGAAGGTTCACCGATCGAGCTTAAGAAATTAAGAGTGGTTGGTTTCATTAAACATTTTAAATTGTCTCTTTTTAGTAAATGAGGTTCATTTTTAGTTTTTATTTAATTTTTCTTTGCAATCTTTCATTGTTTTTCTTCTAACATCTTCTTCCTAATAGTTAAGATTTCCTCCCATGCCCTGAGAGTGCTCGTTGGAGGGATAAACATCCATATCATGGCTAATAATGACTGAGCAGTTATCCGCCTCTGACAGCTCTGTGAGACAGATTCTCTCTTGGGCTCAGGTTTGGAATTAAAGATGAAAGCAACAAGGAGTGTAGCTTTAATTAAAAAAAAACACTTTTCATTAAACATTAAGCTAAGAACTTAAACTTATAACCAGAAGAAATCTCAAGAAAAAATCTTTGTCATCTTGGGCAAGCAAAGGTCTTTTAGACAGAACAAATACAAAACAAAACAGAACAACAACAAAGGCAAGAAACTCAGACTTGAAAGACATTTAGAAACCAAAGGGCTAATCAGGAGAGGAGGAGAAAATACTTACAAAGTGATATCTGGGAAAGGACACACCTGAAAAAGAAGAGAATAAGCTGATTTTAAAGTGATTTGAACACACATTGCACATGAAATGTGTAAATCTACCTAGAAAGATGGTCACAGTCCCCAGAGAAATGTGCATTCGTACTGTGAGGGTGTGTGGCTACAAACCCACCAGAATGGCTAAAATTAAAAAGAATATCCTAGAATGTCAAGTGCTGGGGAGAACGTGGAACAATCTAACTCTCACACATTGCTGATGGGATGCCAAATGATACAACCACTGTAGAAAGCAGCCTGGAGTGGACCTAGCCTACCAGCGTTCCCAATCTTGAGCATCTCCCAATGGGAAATGAAATGTCCACAAAAAGATATGGACTCTGTTCATAATTGTAGCTTTTAAAAATAATAGCCTGAGCTTGTGGCTCAGTGGGTAGGGCTCCGGGCCCATATCTGGAGGGTGGCAGGTTCGAGCCCAGCCCCAACCAAACTGCAACAAAAAATACCCAGACATTGTGGCAGGTGCCTGTAGAACAGCTACTCAGGAGGCTGACGCAAGAGAATCACCTAAGCCCAAGAGCTGGAGGTTGCTGTGAGCCATGACACCACAGCACTCTACCAAGGGCGATAAAGTGAGACTCTGTCTCTACAAAAAAAAATAATAATAAATAAAATAATAATAGCCCTAAACCCAAACAACCTAAATCAGTCTATGTGTGGATAAACAATTTATATTGTGTTCATACAATAGACTGTAATTTAGTAATAAAAGGGAGTGCTCTCAGTTGCAGCAATAAGAACAAATCTCAAGTCATTATTCTGGTTAAAAGAAACCAGACACGAAGACTGCATTTGTGTGACTGTATTTATATGAAATTCTAGAAAAGGCAAAGGAGTAGTTGCAGAAACCAGATCCCTGTTTGCTAAGGGCCGGAGCAAGGGGAGGAGAATGTGAAATAATTAAATCTTTTGTAATCGTCCATATGTTAATTGTGGTGGTGGTTATACAATTGGACGCATTTGTCAAAACTCACCGAACTGTGTGTTTAACACAGGTGCATTTTATTAAGTGTAATTTATGCCTTCGTATAACTGATGAAACAAATCTAAGTGAGTGTGGCGGGATTGTATGAAGAGAGAGGAGAAAGTTGCTTCCCTTCCCCTTTCCGGTGCCCTTGGTTTCCCTCGTGATTTTCGTGATGTTGGCAGCAGTAATTGCTCTTTTATGAGATCCCAGCAGGGCACAGACACAGCCCAGAAAGTGCTGTCCAGGACAATACCACTAGCCACATGTGGCTATTTGAATTTACATGAATTAAAATCAAATAAATTAAAATTCAGTTTCTCAGTTAGAGTAGCCACAGGCCGAGAGCTGAGCAGCCACAGGAGACCAGAGGCTACAAAACGGGCCAGGCTCTTGGGTGCTGGCCTAGAGCACATCTCTGAATAGATTTTACCAGCAAGTATCACAAAGAAGAAGCATAAAGCCTCTGATTTGTAAAAACCACACTTTGTTAGGTAGGAAAAGGACCATTCTTCCATATCCCCAGGGAGTGTGTTAAAAGCTTCTAAGAGAGCCCATAATCCTAGCACTATGGGAGGCCCAGGTGGGTGGATCACTTGAGCTCAGGAGTTTGAGACCAGCCTGAGCAACAGAGAGACCCTGTCTTTACTAAAAATAGAAAAATTATCCAGGTGCCATGGTGGGCAGTAGGGGAGACTGAGGCAAGAGGATTGCTCAAGTCCAAGAGATTGAGGCTGCTGTGAGCTACGATGATGCCACAGGCTCTACTCAGGATGACAGGGAGAGACTGTCTCAAAAAAGAAACAAGTTTCTAAGAGAGAGCTGTGAGCTTAGAGTCATCCTGGGTGGCACAGAGTTTGTGGACAGAGGGGATGGGTCACGATGGTGCTACAGACTCCAGGCAAAGGAGACAGCCCACCAGGACAGGGACAGGTCAAGATCAGTGGACCCTCAGGGGTCAGCAAGAACAGAGAAAACCAGGCAAAAACAGGCATCCTTCTCGGAACACCAGCACAATCTGCAAGCCCCCTAAGCTGAGATCAGCTCAGAAAAAAGAAGGGGAGAAGGGTGTCGAGGAGGAGAAGAGGTTCTAAAATTCAAATGGGGAGCTTCTTAAAGGGAACACAAAATTTAAACAGATGATCAAATTAGCCTTCAGACACAGTCGTCAACCACCAAAAGAAATAAGCCTCTTAATCTACTATGAATTCAGTTACAGGGAAATAAAAGTGGACTGTTGCATTATAAAGTCCACCTAACTTTACCAGATCAGAAGTTTTTATAGATTTTTTTACCAGTGACTCAAAATAAGAAATACCTTTTCTTTCCTAACCCAGCATGCAGGCACACATAAAATTGAAATAAAAATTTACCCCAGCTATTTGCAAGGCTATATATTTTTTATCTGAATCTATTGAATTTCATCTGAGACAAAAATGTAGGTTAAGATGCACTAAATTAGTTTCCTAATCTTTAATGGATCAAAGTTCATAGTTATAAATATAATGAAATTAATTTTTCATTTGAGAAGCTGGAAAGTGAGAATGAGTTAGCACAAACGATGCTCAGTGGGAGTGTCATCAGCCGTTCAGGTAACTGCGCTGCTGGAATTATTAATATCTGCAAGGTAAGCATCATGGGTCTTTGGCAAGTACGTCAGCGAGGATGACACAGCATTTCTCAGTCTTTACAAGTTTTAATCTAGAAGAAAAAATATGGTTTATGCTTTCTCTGATACGAGGTGTGGGCAGGTGGATGGGAAGAAGCTGCTGACAGGGAGCAGAACACGCCACTGAATTTGATCCAGCAGGACACAGGAGACGGTGATTCATGGGGATTCTTTTACCAAGACTTTAAGTGGGGAGGTGAAAGGAACCGACCCAGAGGGCGACCTCCCAGATATTAAAGGTTGGGAAAATAGGCTGCAGGGTGTGATGTCACCAGAATAAGCCAAGGTCACTGCTCACAAGAGACGCTCAAGGTCTAGACCTGCACCTTTGATTTTGTTGAGCCCCAAAGTTGGTCAATTGCTTGAAGATACCCATACACCGAACTTGGCAGAGACTGTCCCACAGGCCACAGAGGCATTTACACCTCAGCCACCTGGACAGACCACGCTCTTCCTTTAGGAAGATGTGTTTTAGGGTGTGTTCCTTGAACTAATCTATATTTGAAATCAGCTGGGGCTTATTGAAAATTAAAATTTCTCAGCTGGTCCTTCAGAATGAGCATCCTGGGGATGGGGAGGACACAGGAGGGAGAGACCTGAAATTCTAACAACCACCCCAGTGGGTTTCTTTCTTTCTTTTTATTTATTAAATCATAGCTGTGTACATTAATGCAATCATGGGGTACAATGTGCAGGTTTTATATACAATTTGAAATATTTTCATCAAACTGGCTAACATAGCCTTCCAGGCATTTTCTTAGTTATTGGGTTAAGACATTTATATTCTGCATTTAGTAAGTTTCACCTGTACCCTTCTAAGACGCATCCTAGGTGTGGTCCTACTAACCCAGTGGGTTTCTGATCACACTGCAATATTTGACAAATATTGATCCAGGCCTTTGGGGCTAAAGTGATTCTACATGGGAGCCTTGTAAATTCATTCATTTAGCAAATAGGTACTGAGTACTTCAAACATCAGATTCTGTTCCAAGCATTCTGACACATGAGTCATATTATTTTACTTACTGTAGCTATGTGACGTATTTTAGTATCTGGTTATCCAATACGTCTTAATTACCTTTCTTTTCTAAAATGCTTCTAGCTATTAGAAAATGCTTCTTATTTGTTTGGTAAGGAGGGCTGTGCTGTGTGCTGGTTCATCACCTGGGTGTTATGGTTAGAGGGCCTTAAATCTCAGCTCAACTGGGCTCTCCCAAAGCTGGCAGCATTTAAGGATGTAAGGCACTTGGCTTATCTTACGTGGATTGAGCTGATGGAGGCGGTGGGAGCAGAACTCACAGATGAAGGCTGTGTGTCAAAGGGGGCAGGCTTATCACCCTAACAGTGGTCTGGGGAAGAGGTTGTAGGTCTGTGTGACCAAACTGTATATTTGGACTTAGTGATTTGCCACAGCTCATGAAAGTTAGTGACCTGACATCAGCCGAGGCCTTCTTGGAGAAATTGGAGGATGAGCAAACAAAATCCGCCCCGTAACCACACCCTGTCCTCGGGTTCTGCCTTGGTATTCAGAGCCCACAGCAGAGCGGAGTACATCTGAGACTTATGAGTCACAGGTTTTAGGTCCTCGGGCTGGAAATTCACCCTCACTCCAACCCCTTCCTTACCGCATTGACAACAGTCACTCACCTTGGTAATTACGCTACTTTATTTATCTTGTCCCTTTAAAATAATCTCTCTTAAAATACCAATTTCTGGATTACACTATCTTGTCTTGTGCTAGAGATGGGTTTTGTTTATCCAGGATCTCAGTATAGCTTTCAGTTTCAGGGTTTTATATTTCAAACGTTGGAAACTGATTCGTATAAACACAGGCCCTGATTTCACTAAGTGACCTTCCTTTTAGGGAACCTTAGATGTGGGCTCCCTCTTTCGGGAATAATTATGACTCTGTTTACCAAGAAGGCATTTTTTAATGCTGTCATGGCTAAATAAAGCTTTGAGGAGTAAAACTAAACATGAGTACTTATTATGTAATTAAATTGCATATAATTTTTTTTTTTTTCCAAATTAAGCAAGGGACCTTTATTGATTGGCTGGGCCAAGGGCGGGCTCACACCTCAAAGTCTCTCCACTCTAGAAGCAGGGGTGGAATCCTTTTACAAGGGGATTTTGGTAGGGGAGGGGTAGTCTTTAATGCAAGCCGAATTTGACAAGAGCTAACACCTGGTAAGGGGATGCTTATAAGAGGGAGCTGGAGTTTTACAGTATTTTGCAGTTATTACTTAACTCTTTCAGCTGAGCTTCCTGTTCAAAGGATGAGTGTTGAAAGCCCTTCGCAAGATGGAGTTGGGGCATAACATTTGCCCCTGGTCTTAAGACCATCTTTGAATGTTGCTTGCCTATCCCCACATAATATGGGAGTCGGGGTTGTAGACATAACTAACAATCAAAAGCTAAATCTATATGAGTTACATTTAAAGATGATGCATGCCGTTTAATATAATTAACAGAATAGAAAGCAAGGGTGTTACAGTGGGTCCTTCAGTTGTGTGAGTGGCCCCACTGGTCTGAGGGGGCTCCTGGGCAGCACAATTAACCATATTGGGCCAGCATGTACAGGAAAGAAATCAAGATTTTAACAGTCTTAGCTTGAGAGAGTTTTCTCCTGGGACTGCTGTTCAGTGGGCTCTGCTGTCTTCATTGGCTACTTATTACGTAATTAAATTACATGTAATTCTTTATGCAAAAAATATTTTTTATAATGTGAACAATTATTTCACTAATTTATTTATCACATTTTTATATCCTAGGTTTTCTTAGATATAAACCTCTATATTTGCCCTGATATAAAGAATTTCTGCCTTCTTTGATTCGAGACTTTTGCTACTCAGGTATTATTAACCCATAGTCACTTTAACCACAAGTAAGTATATGTGTTACATGATGTCTTATCAGTAGGAGATAGTAACGAAATTACAAATTTGTGGTAGAGGCTCTGTAAGAAACCGTGTGACTTGTGCTTAAACCCCACATAGGAAAATGTTCTTTTCGTTTTTCCTACCAAACTAAGCACTGGCAAGTGGAGGGCAAAGTGGTGATTCTGAATCCTTAATATCACAGAGATTATCTTTGTAAAATTAAGTATTCTCTGAACAGGACCGCAAGGCAATTTGAGGCATTTGGAAAGCCAAGTCCTTTCTGTGGTATTAATACCTATATTTAGCACAGTAAGGAATTTTCACAGGTAAGATGATCAGATCAATGACAGCTACAGTTAACCATCTGGACCAAATGTTGAAATCTACCTGTAATCCCATAACACCCTCTCCTAATTTTGAGAGGAATTCAAAATCTTGTCAATAGTAATCATGATTTTCCATGATTACTATTGCCATGGAAATAATAAAAGTCCCGAAAGTTCCCAAATGGACAAGACATGGGACTGGAAGTGCCTGGCTGAGTGCTCTGGTGCCCCCGCTAGGTGTCCGCTGATGCTCTGGGGCCCCCACCTGCCGCCTCGCCCCACGGCCTTGCCGACAGCATGGAGACTGCCTGCCTACTGGCTGAGGACAGTCGGGATTCTGAGAAACTGTGCTTTCTGCTGACACATGCAGAATGGGAGGGGAGTAAAGGCTTGAGCGCTGTTTTATGCTCTTGAAACAGGGTTGCGAGTTCCAGTCCTCACAAGGTGATGCCATCACAGCGGAGACTGTGGGGGGAGCTGCCTCACTTACTTGTCCCAGGGCTTTGACGAAAACCCCAGCTGACATTTCAGGTGGCACAGAAATTTAACTCAGAGGAATTCTGGGGGATAAAGGTCAAAGTGATTGCATGACTCCTCTGGCTCTCTCCTCAGGCAGCTTGTCGGAAGTTTCGGGCACGTCTGTCTTGTTGGAATCGGTACTTCCAGAGTCTAGTACAGCAGAAAATGAGTTTGCAGCACAGACGTGGCCGTGGAGGTACAATGGATGCATTGGAGCCACCTGGGTTACTTCTTCCCAGAAGTTCTTAAGAAAGAATAGAGTTATGACCTTGAGGACTACGTCCATAATATTGGTGAAAGGAACATTCCTGTTAATGGGCTGGGGACAGCAGGACAAAAAGAATCTCCTCTATCCTCTGTTTTGCATTCGTCATTTCCTGTTTCACTTGTGTTTGTCACATGACACTTTCACATTCTCAGTCACTGCCTTGCTCTTTTTCTTGGTAGTAAAAACAATATTTTTTTGTTTCACATCATTTCCTAGATGCTTTATTGTAACTGAATTTCCTATCTGACAATTCCACGATTCCAGTACAGAAAATGTGTTTCTCAGCTTGAAAGAAAATGCTGAAGGTTGAAGATGGGGCTCGCTGGAGCTTGCTGGGTGAGAGAGTGAAAAGGGAAAAGGACCAGCAAACCAGGACAGGACGGCTGATTCCCATCAGTCCCTCTGAGAAATGCAGGCGTCATCTGCCCAGTTGCAAAATCAACACCGTCCTTAAATACGCAGAACCACGATAACACAGAGTGCAGACTTGGCCAAAACCACAGCCCTGGAACAGGTTCAAACCAAACAGACCGGAAGCCACCCACCCCGGCACGGAGAGGCTGGGTGTTCGGGGGCAAGAGGCAGGTGTGCCCGTGACCGACGGTCAACTCTCCCTGGTGGCTGCCTGGAACTTAGGACTTAGGAAAGAGTGAGTTTCCAAAAAACTGTGGAAGATGTCAAATGAACTGCAACTCAGAAATTTAATATAATCCCAAGATTTTACTAGCTTTCCAAGGATCTGAATCCCTTAATAGTTTTAGTTACTTGCTTGGTCATATTGCTGGAAAAGGTTCCAATAAAATATTTCATAACATAGGTTAGAGATTGATAATAAAAGCCAACATTTTACTTAAACATGGGAAATTTTTTGTGATGCTCTTACTGCTGTACTCTAATACGCACATTTTAGTTGAGCTTTATAATGTATCCGGGTGGTACAGTGAGTTTCTGGCTGCCTACTATGCCCCACTGCTGCCACAGCTCCTGCTAGAAAGTGCTGGAGAGCACCTCACAAATGCCAGGCACTGTCCAAGACTCTGGGTGTATTTTAATTGCAATTTATCCAGTAAGAACCCTACGAGTTAGTATTGCCATTATCTCCAGTTTTAGAAGAGGCAGTTGAGTCACAGAAGATTACTATAATAACATGACTTTTAACACTAGCAAAATTCACCAGTTGTTTTAAGTGAGAAATTATTTTCTCTGAAAAATGTGTTGATCTAGGAGTAAATGTCATAAAACATTATTCACAGGCCGAGATGTGTGCAGAGTGTCTGCCGTGTGTCAGGCACCAAGGGAGATCTCAAGGCTACAGGTGTCTGTACCTATCCTCACATAAAGACGTACAAGGCCAGTAATTCAGCTCTATTCACATGTCCTTAGACAGACTCCTGCGGTAACTCTTGGGGTGGGGGGGAAAGGGCTGAACAGCAATCTGCTCCTGCCCACCGGCTGCTCCCCTGAAAGCCCCCTCGGGCTGCTTCACTTGCACTTTGCTGGTTCCCACACTTGCAGGAAAGCTGAGTGTCTCTGTAGAAAGATTCTCCTTCCTCTTCCTTATTAACAGATCCGAGATAGCCAACTGTTCTTTTGTGCCAAGGAGCAGAAATGTGTCCAGTTTGACCCAGATGAGCAGTTCCTTGGAGGCTGAGCTAGTAGGTCCAGAGTTTCCTTGTGCACCTTCAGTGGGAAGGAGAAGAGTATCTGTGGAATCTGTTCCTCTTCAGATGCCAAGGTCAACGGTTCAATCTGAGAAGGTGTGTTTCTATTCAGGAATATTTAATGCTACCCCTCCAGCCCCAGGCGGACCCAGGGGTCCAACAGAAAGTTTTGTGCTGATTGTCTACTCCCCTTCATCTTTGGTACTGAGCCGAGTGCCAGGTTCTGCTCCTTGGTCTGGGATTCTTGGAAAGTGAGGAGAAGTTTTCAACTCTCAACTTAGTGAATATCTCACAACATAATAAAAAAATGTACCTACAAATTTCTTGGATACAGTTACTCCAGATAAAGACTGAAGGGTAAGCAGTTTATTTGGGCAGTTTACCACTTCTCTGCTGATGCAACAATGCAGAGTCAAGTGCAGCCCTTGAAGGATGTCATCTTTACAGCAGCAAGCCCTCATTTAGCTCAGGAGCTGATGGCATTGAGCTGATGGAACCTATTGCAGCTGACCTTGGCTGCACTCCCTCCCAGTCTGGGGGTCAGCTGGCCGTCAGGTGATCTGAAAAGGCCTCAGCTATGATGATGGGGGTCACTCTTCTCTCCACTCTGCTCCATGTATCTCTCGTCCTTCACGCAGGATTGGGGTCAGGGCATAGACTTCTCGTGAAGACAATGAGGGCAAGAGCAAACAGAAATGAGCAAGCACACGTTTGAGCCTCTGCTTAGCCATGTCTATTATCACCCCAGAAAAGCTGCATCATCCAAGAAGCAGATGGCAAGACTGCCAAGGTTAGGTGGGACGTGTTAGGATTTGGTTATGGGATAGAGTTGTGAGAGAAAACAGGGAGGGGGCCAGGAGGCCACAATGTCAGCCTGACCCTGACTAAATGAAAGAGGGAGGGAAGCTATGTGGAAGCTCGCCAGGCTGTCCTGAAACTTGAAACTGCTTTGGCAAGGTCAGGAGGGAGTCCTCAAGCCAAAGTTGACCATCGGAGGAGTCATGTGTCTCCCAGTAATGGGCAGTGGCAGTCACAGGCTTGGGGGTAGTCTGGAGGAAGTGTTGACTTAGGACAGATGCCCTGAGGACTTTCAGGTCATAGCAGCTTGGGGCCTTTGGTTACTTGTATTCCATGTCATCAGAGGCCTACAAGGAAGACTCTCATGCCTTCTACAAAGTCCAGCCCAGACTCAAAAGGAAACAAATAAGTTCTGCCTCTTTAGTGGCTGAGTGTGTGGATATAGGTAAGGGGAAGGCTTTGGGAGCATTGATGCAACCAGTCTCCTATAGAAGGTAAAGGAAATGCCAGCAGAGGATGGAGGCAAGGAAAGGAGAAGCCAGTACAGAGTGTGTCGCCAGAGGAGCCGCCTCATGGGAGACCAGAAAGCTGGCAGAATTCTACAGGGTCATGCCTAACACCCTCTACAGACGAATTCCACCCCAGTGCAAACGACATGATGAGTGTCTATAGCTCGTTTTTGATAGAATTAAGATGGCAATACAGGAATCCTGGAAGACAAATTTCTAGAAAGATCAGGGGTCAAATAACAGAAAGTCTTAAAGGCTGGGCTAAGAAGGTTCTACTTTTTTGGTAGGTGGTAATGGGACACATGTAGGCATTTATAAGCATGAAAAAAAATAACAAAAAAGAAAACCAGTGATGAGTGAATTACAAAGTCCAGGTAAGAAGTTATAAGAGCTCAAGCTAGGGTATCACCAGTGGAAATAGATCAAGGTGGATTAGTAGACGTTGAAGGGAAGGAGTGATTCATTGTGGGTGTCAAGGACCAGGAGAGTTGAAGATGATTGGCAAAGTGTCAGCCTGTGTGACCGAAGGAATGGCGGGTCTTAGGACACAGGTAGGGAGATTAGTAGAATAAAATAACAAAAAGCTATTCTTATGGGAGGATGACTAGTGATGTCAGATGGTTGTTTAGACTTGCTCTATTGGGTGAGGGTGATGAGAGCACTGCCAGCTAGAGATTTTTGTAGGCAGCTGGATACACAAAGAGGCAGCACAGTTGAATGTCAGACCTGAAGTGCAGAATTAGGAATCCTTCCAGTGACATGGGTACTTGTGGCCAGGAATCAGACAGGAGAGAGGTGATATGACAATGTCCTCCCAGGCTGGTATTCTGACTCATCAAGAAGAAGGAGACTTCCCTTCTGCATAGGCCACCCCAGCACTTTCCCCATCTGAAACTAGCCGAGGCACAGGAAGCATCAGCACACAAGGGAAGGGCCAGGGTGAGCGGGTAAACTTGAGAGATTTGCCCTCCCTCTTTTATCCAGGTCTCTATTAACTCCTGACCCTGGTTGTTTTGCAGTTTTTACTTAGCTGTGACTGTTTTTCTGTACCTTCCTTTATCTGACTTATTTGTGGGGATTTGTGAACCCAATTCTTAATTTATCTTTGAAGAATAATACCTGTGAGACTGCTGCTTTTTCTACTGATGTCAGAACTGGAGAACAAAGCATAAAAGATACATACGTAAGACTGAGATAAATTCTTCAAGGTAAGTGGTATTAGCACCTAAACCTGGTTGTGAGACTGTAAACCAAATGCAAATGCCTTTGGAAATTCCCTGGTCTCTTCCAGACAGGTTTAAATAGGATGAGGGCAACACAAATCTTCTGAGAGCTGATTCACAGAAGACGTTATAATTATTTACAAGGTAGGAGGTAGCTCGCAGCCAGTCCCTAACTAAAAGTGTTTGCTGCTGAACATCTTTCTTGCGTGCCTGGAAATCTCCCTCCTGCCCACATAGAAAACCATCTCAGTCCACTTAAAGGAATTCTTGAATAAACTCACATCTGTGGCCAGAGCTGACTCCACTGGAGAGTCCATGGTTACAGTTCTGTTCCGCTGAATGACATTTCATCGTTTACTCATGTGTGCTGTGCGTCAGCTTCCTTCCCAATTATGTGTTTATTAATAATTATAAAATAACTGCTCTATATTAAGTACACCTATTTCCAAGCTCTGTAGTAAGCATTCTGCCTGTATTATTTCATTTTCATCTTTATGATAACCCTATGAGGTAGATATTATTATCTGCATCTTACAATGAAGAAATGATTCAGTGACATTAATAACTTACCAAAAGCCATATGAATAGAAAGTGGCGAAGCTGGGATTTCAATCCATATCTTCCCATTTAATTAAATAAGGATATATGGCAATGTGTGAATATAATAGCTTCGGAGTCACTTCTGCCGTATTTCCTAGAGTGTTAAGCCTGAATATGGACTCTTCCCTTGATCTTTTGTTTTTATACACCCTCTTAAACATGCAAATACTGGCTTCTCAGTAAATAAAGGTGGTGATGGTGGTGGGTAGCTGTCCTACATAAGTGAGTTATGAAGTTCTAACCATTTACCTTATTTGGTCATTTTTTAAAATGTCACCTCGTGTACTACTGATAATCCTTACCCCAAGTACAGGTGAGGCAGTAAAGTAACAAAGAGAAAAATAGTTCTGCGTGTTGGGCGGGAAACTGCAGCCTCCGAGGCTGTGTGATTTCCGCCGATGTAAGGTAGGAGCGACCTGAATGCAGTCTGGCTTTTTGCCCTCACTAAACATCTGCCGAAGTAGAGACAAAGTGTTACTGCTCTCTGTGGACCAGCGACATGGACTAAAGGTCAGAGAGATGTTATTTTTCAGAGTAGGCTGGGCCACCAAGGGGGGCTGGACGGCTATTACCGTCTTGGTCAATGTATCACACCCAGTGTCTGGCCTTTAGCTGTGTCAGCTTAGAAACCAGAATACATCAACACACTAGAAATGAATCTGCTTTTCAGAATAGGTTTAGTTGACCTGGAGGAATAAATAGCAACGTCAGAATGCAGAGTTGTTACTGTATTTCCTCCTGCTAGGTTCTAACTCTCTCTCTTTTTTTTTTTAATATTTAAACATTCTTGAAATGGAGATGCTTATATGATTGTGTTTCTTTTTCCTTAAGTTTCTTTTAAAATAAATGGCGTATGAAACAGCCCACATCTCGACACTGAGGAAATACAGCAATTAAAATGTGAACTGTGAGTCCCCCAAAGATTAAATACTTTATTCCCATAGGAAAGATACATAGAAAGTAAATTTATAATCAGAGGTTGCCTGGTGAGGGTGGAACCGAATGAGAGGTAGTTTTCTGATATAAATGTTTTGTTAAGTAACAGTCTAAGATCACACCATGCACTTATCTCTATGATCAGTGTAGGTGACACTAGTTCCTTGGAGGGCACTTGGTGGCACAGAGGGTGGACTGGCTCTGGGCATCCATTCTCAGCTCCTTCCACAGGCATTTACACACTGTGGTTTAGAGGGGTAAAATTACAGTTTCTGTTCTCCTGGATAACTAGAGTTCTGGAGGTGAAGTAGATTCCTTCAGTGCGTCACTGAGGGAGAAATAGGAGACTGAGGGCTTATTCTTTTCTGAAGTTTTGGCCTGTTTTCTGTCAGCAGCAGTGTTCCAGCGTCAATTCTCCTGCTTTGAGATCTGGGTGGAGGTGGCAGCTGAGTCACTGCCTAGTGGTGCGTTCTTGAACAAAACGGCTTTAGGAGCGATTTCAGTTTCCTATCCTGAGCCCTGACTGATGCGGCGATTTCCCTCTGATACCCACATTTGTTACTTTGTTGTTAGCACATCAGATCCAGCGACCATCAGCTCCTGGCGATGTGGGAGCCATTTGTTTCTTTAGGGTAATTATGTGCTTCTCTTCTCTGCCTATGAGGTGTTGATTCTACATTTGGCCCTTGGAGACCAAAGTTATTTCCAAGCTTTGAGGAGCACCTAATTTTTGCCTTCTTTATAATTTATACAAAGAAATCAAAAAATCTTGGGAAGGATCCCTAACACATGGTCCAGGTGTAGCAGCCAATGAAGTGATGAGAAGCCCAGCCAGGTGTGGGGACCATGACTGATAGTCAGTCCTGGCCTTCTTTCGTCTTCCAAACACAATTTAGTCTCAAAAACCACATTTCCAAATGAGAATCAAAAGATGTGACTCCCTCTATCTTCCCTTGAGAAGGTGAGGCTGATCCACTGTAAAAGCGTCTGTTACTTCCACTTGGCTCACCATCTAACTTCCACCAGAGTAATCTTTTGACCAACTTCTCGTTTTCTTCTTCCTTGGAACCAACATTATTTCTATCTTACACACATAGCTAAGACACATCTGTGCCTATGATGCAACATCCTTTCTTATCTCCAATGGCAGCTCTGTGCTTCTATCTGCTCATTATATTTAATTATGTTTAAATTAGTAAACCAAGGCTATAATCCTTCCATTCACCAAGCCAGCTAACTCTAGCTTTGTCTGCTTAGAAATACTGCTTTTCTAATATAGTTTTCCCAGAAAAGGAGAGAGAAGAGTAAACATTGGAAGCTCAATACCAGATCTGGCCCACTAGGCATTCACTTATTTATTTATTTTTTATGATTGAAAAAGAACCAAGGGCCTTTGTATAGGGCAGAGAGGCAAGGATGCAGTGAGGTCATCCTGACAGGATGTGTCCCCAGCTCCCTTTAATGACTCATTATAAATTCATTTTTCATCAGTATATCTTAACTGTACTTTGACATCATTGTGTTTGCACTTTGTGCAATATCTTGTGATGTTTATTATTATACAAACTTTGTGGTTATTGTGGTTCTAAAGTTTTCTCCTTAAAATTCCATGTCCTGTAATTCATTAAACAAGGCTGTACCTATTTTTTTTTAAGAGATGAAGATGATAGTTGAAAAATAAAAGCAACAACAAAAAAAAAGGAAAAAGAGAAGCAAGAATATGAATTTAAAAGGCACAGGAGAGAGTAAAAATGGAGAATAAGAGGAAAAAAATCCCTTCTCTTCTTTCACATTCTTTTCTTTGTTCATTCTTGCCTTTTCCTGGACTTTCTTTTGTCCCTACAATCAGGTTGTCTTCCTCTCTTCTGCATTATTTTCTATATTCCTTTTGAAGCTGGGGGACGTACTGCATCATTAGTACCACATACCATGAGGCAGCACAGGGAAGTTGGAGTTGTGTTTCTTTATTCACGTTTGGGCTTTTACAGTACACAGGATGCTATCCTTGGAAATAGCCACCACCATCAACACCACCATGACTAAACCAGTGTGTGTTGGGATAAACTCATTGTTTCCACAAAACTCTCATAGTAAATTCCACCCCCAATGGCATCCATCCAATTGATTTTATTCTGCCCTTGACATTGGAGCAATCCAATCCTTTTACACCACAGGTTTTCCAGTATTTGGAGAATGTACCACATGTTCCATAGGCCCGCTCGAGCTAAGGCTCTCATTCGGCATGCATTTAGACTCCTCATTACCCAGATCACTTTTTCTAGTTTGTAAAAGTCCTTAAGAGATAGCACAGAAAACTTAACTGTAAAGACACTCCTTGACTCTTACCTCTGGTGATCCAGAAAAGAAACTTAAAAAAAAAAAAAGAAAACACAAGTTAACAGTCTGTGTCTTTTTATACTTTTGGTATATAATGAAACCTAAGGTTAACTAAAATGTCTACATCTTCTTTATAAGCCAGTTTTCTCCCTTACTTTTGATAATTTTGTTTTGATCTTGAATGTAAAGATTGAATTATTTTTGTTTCCTTTTAACTTTCAACTGTTTGTTTTGGCCCCTGATTCCTGGTTGTTAAAAACAATTTTGAATATTGAGTTTGTCACTATATTTAGCTACACATTTCATTTTGAAATTTTGATAATAACATTTCCAATCACTTTGGGGTTGGGAATATTTCATCTATAAGACGTAGTCTGCTGCAGCTGCTCAATACTATTAAATTAGCAGGTTGGAGCCCTATGAAGCCAAGCTAGGGAATTATCCTAAAGAGTGTCTTATTCTTACAGTTTCCAAAAACAATTGTATGTTTCCTCGAAAAATTGATGCCTTGTCTTTAGACACAATATGTACAAGCAAAAATAAGAAAATAAAAATTCTTCTGTCTAGACCTGACCAATGATAACATCTTGAAACATGTCTCATGTATATATATTTATATTTTACATGGAATTATAATCGTACTATTATATCACCTACTATCTTCAATTAATGATCAATCCTGTCTATTACTATTTTCCATAAACAACTATGCAGATACATTTCACCTTCAATTGCTTCGTAGAATTCCACTGTACATAGGTATCATTCTTTTATTTATTACCTTCTTGTTGGACGGAATTATATTCAACACTGTGTATACCAACCTCTTTCCCTACTACCCATTGGCTCTCGAGCTGGACTGAAGGCTTTCATTCTTTTACGTTCTCTAATAAGAAGGTCAATGCAGTGTTCAGGAGACTCTGGTAGTGTTGGGTTGGCCCTACTTTACTTGCTTCCCTTGAATAATTTTTTTCTGCTCTATTGCCAAGTCTAGCATGTAAAAAGTGAAGAATTCTGGTAGGAAGAGTGAGATGAAAGAGTGGTAAGTAACTCTAGCAGATAGAGGAGAAGATTGGTTTTCAGAACATTGGATGGGTATTCTTAACTTTCACTAAAATTTAGTGTTTTAATTCACATTCTCTCATATCCCAAGAAGAAAGAACTACTATTTTGTTTTCAGTTTCTAAAAGTTCTCAAATTTGGGGAATTACAATGAAGCAATTTCAGATAGAGTCTTGGTTTTTTAAATTAACTTTTCTGTGAAGGACCATCCAGTTTTACATTCAGAAATTGAAAAGTTACCCTCCAATCTTTCTCTTCTTTTACCAGCTCATCCAAATAGTCAATCCATGACCAGTTTCTGTTCATTGTCACTTCTGCACATATCCCAAACCTGTTTAGCTGTCTCCGTCCCGCTGCCACCAACTCCTTCACAGCAGCCTCCCGGCGTGCTCGCTGCGGGGGTCACTGGCTTCCTCCGACCCCCTCCCACCTGTTCCTACACACCGGCAGGATGGTTTCTTCAAACCACAAGTCTAACACAGCACATCTTCCTCAGAAAACTTCACCAGCTGCCTGTAGTTGTGACAACACGTCCCGTAAAACCGTGGTGATCCAAGGCCTGAGGAGCACGTGTAGAAGGGAATAGCGAGGAATCCAGAGCCGAGACTCCCTGGGTTCGATTCCTGCCTCCACCACTCCCAAGGGGGGCCATCTTGAGAAGTCCCTTCACTTCCCGGAGCCTCGGTTTCCTCAACTGTAAACTGAGGCTAATAAAGTGCCTGCTTCCCGAGGGCCTTAGGGAGAGCGAAAGGGCTAAATCCCACAGCTGGTCCAAGGCTCAGCGGTCACTTCTCCTCAGCTTCCCGCTCCAGGCCCCGCGGCTTCCCTGCAGCCACCAGGCCCAGGCTCCGTCCCGCCGGCCCCTGCCCAGCGCGCCCCTTCATCCCGATTCCTCTCTTCACCCCACGAGCTCTGACCCTCAGCCCCGCACTCCCTGCTCCTGTGACCCAGACGCTCGTCCCGCCCGTTTCACTCACGCCCCCCCCCACGTCCCTGCGGGGGCCAGAGCTGCATTGGCTCCCCAAGGTCGCTCGCTCTTGAGTTGGCTCCGTGTCTGTCGAGGGCTCTGACTCGCCAGCCTCGGGAGCGTCATATCGCGTGGAGCCAGCAGGTGGCGCCGCAACGCACATTATCAGTTACTGAGCCGCTGCCCTGAAGCTGAGATTTTCAGCTCTCAGCGCGGTCTGGGGCCCAAGGGCAGTTCAGAGTCTATTTCTCAATTTTTTAGGAGTCAAAAAGAAAAAGAAAAAGAAAGGAAAAAGAAAAAGGGAGAGAAAGAGGGAGAGAATTCTGCACTTTTTTTTTTTAAATGTTCAAACAAACCTTATCTAGCCATTAGTAATCTGTGTTATTAAGGGTAAGGAAAATTCATAAATTAATAATTCATCGATGATCACCAATTAAAATTATTCTGCTTCTAAAATATAATAGGCTAATACTTTCCTATTCTATTACTAAGCCCCCTCATTGTCAAAAAACAATGCCTGACAAGAACTTGTAATGCACATTCAGGTGATTGGAATTTCCCAAATTCGCAAGAAATGCTCTGCTCTTGCTACAGTTATCAATCTTAGAGTTGTCCCACGCTACTTGGAACTTTCGGTGTTTGCCGTTTTGTGCTGTTTGGCTCATTTGTAGTGTTAGTAGGCCCAAGTCACACTTTTCACAATGGCTTTTCCCACGTAACTGTAGCTGCAGTTGCCGCTGTTCTGCGGCCCCCGGTTCCCCTTCAAGTTTTCCCATCACAAAACTTTAGTTGATGGTAGGAGGAAGGTGTTGAAGTGGGCCATGTTTTTCTTCTTTTCTTTCTTAGCTAAGTGGGTTCTGCTCAAAGAAAACCCGATAAATCCTGCTCCTGAACAGTGCTCAGAGAGAAGTGTCCGTGTCCAGGGAGCTGTGGGTCCGCGGGAGAGTGGTTCTGGGGACCTAGATGTTGAGGGAAAGTCAAAAGACCTGGGACTTCTGAGGTTTAAGAGGTTTAATCTAATATGGGCATGGCGCGGCGCCTGTGGCTCAGCGAGTAGGGCGCTAGCCCCATATGCCGAAGGCGGCGGGTTCAAAACCAGCCTCGGCTGAACTGCAAAACATAAAGATAGCCGGGCGTTGTGGCGGGCGCCTGTAGTCCCAGCTATTCAGGAGGCTGAGGCAAGAGAATTGCCTAAGCCCGGAAGTTGGAGGTTGCTGTGAGCTGTGTGACACAGCCACATTCTACCGAGGGCGATAAAGTGAGACTCTGTCTCTAAAAAAAAAAATCTCACTTGTGCAAAACCTGCATTTTTATTCTAGAATCAACCAAATACCTATTATGCTCCCAAATTTCATCTAAAATGAAAGTTTTATTTTCCATTGTGTGCCACCGAGGAAAGGAGCAGCCCTCTGGGGAGGCCGCTTCAGCCTGCAGTGTGTGCACCCCCAGGCCAAGCACTTGGGAGGGTCTCTCTCCCCGGCGTCTGCAAGTCTGGAATGACAGCATTGCATGGAAGATTACGTGCATGTGAAAAACTTACTCCACGTGAAATGTACTAGGTTAGTCTTACCTTTATTTTTCAATAAAATGATAGTTTTATTTCAAAAGTTTGTAAGTTTAAAATGAAAACATACAAGACTACCTTTAAGACTCCAGTCAAAGTGTGTGGCACAACTTGCCAGAGAAGTCCCCCTGGTTCTCTCCAGTCCGGCCTCCCTTACTCTACCACTTCATTCCGATGAGTCTGAGGTGGGAATGTAACCGTTCCTGATCAATAGGATGGCTCTGGAAGATAAGAAAGCCTGAATAAATTCAATTTATGGATAATCACCACGGCCTGCTCACCACGACTTTTAGTTCTTCTGTGAAGAAATGTTTTACAAGGCTTTAGGAGCATTTGGTAACCCCTCACTGCCTTACTATCTCATTTATTCTTGCACTCTTTTTTATTCTGATTACTTTTAAACACTAATAATTCACAAGGCAGTGCTCTGGATGCTGTGAGGAAAACGATGTGGCTGACGTGGCCCTTGCTCTCCGTGAGCTCACAGTGCAGGGTTAACAAATTTAGACCCTTCTTATTATTGTTTTTGTTCTTCCACTTAGATCATTTTCTTCCTTCTGTCCTGGCTTGTTTAAAACATTAATAAGAAGCTATTGCCCACTAATAAAAAAAAAAATACAAAGTTCAGAGAAAGTCACGTGGGCCTGAATTGGAACTGAGGGCAGTGAGACAGAAATAATGAAATGATCATGAACTATTTTCCCCTATGGAACAGAAAATTAAAAACAAAAATAACATCATTTTGCTTAATAAAGATAAAAATACTAATAAAAGCTAACAATTCCAATTATTTTGCACATATTAAGCTATTGCTTCCTAGTAAAAGCCCATGACAGAGATGTGTGATAACGATTGGAAATTATCGCTGTAGGCTAAGAAGGAAAATGTCAGTCTCATGACTGTCCTTCTCTTTGAGTCAGTGTTGAGAAATGTCTTGACAGTAGCTGTAAAAGTTAAGGAGTCTTTCTTCGGCCTCTAGTCATTCAAATTCTTTAGAAGAGGTAAAATATAAGGGAATTCAAGTTATACTAAATAGTGTTTTGGATTTCATGAATGGCTTTAACATTGGTCCTAGAAAGAATAGTCTCTAAAATCACATAAATTAAAATTAGAAAGAATACAGCACTTCTTAAGGAATAAGGTTTTAATTTACTGTTTTTAAAGATGCACCAGCTAGAATTCAATGAGGGAATCTCCAGGCAACTTGGTTTAATTTCTGAAGGACATATTCTTAATCCAGAAAGTATCAGGCTCAGCACAAAACAGGGCAAGAGAAGCACACAATGTTCATAAAGGAAAAGAATTCCAAGATTCTTCCTGTCATACATATTAATACAATCTCATTATTTTCTACAGATTTGTTATTAGTAAAAATGTATGAGCCAATATATGTCAGAATAATAAGAGGTAAAGAGAAGAATGACTTTTTAAGATTAAGGGGGAAAGTCTGGGCGTGTGGTTCATGCCTGTAATCCCAACACTTAGGAGGCCCAGGCGGGTGGATTGCTTGAGCTCAAGGGTTCAAGACCAGCCTCAGCCAGAGAGAGATCTGGTCTCTAAAAATAGCAGGGCAGGCACCTAGCGTCCCAACTACTTGGGAGGCTGGGGCAAGAGAATCCCTTGAGCCCAAGAGTTTGAGGTTGCTGTGAGCTATGATGCCATAACACTTCCTCAATGGCAACAAAGTGAGACTCTGTCTCAAGGAAAAAAAAAAAACAAAGATTAAAGGGGAAAAACTCAACCCAAAAAATGGAGGGAAAGCTTGATGTCAGTCCTCAGCTGTTGTGGACATACTCGTGATTGTTACGGCAACAGGCACCAAAACAGTGACGTGGTCTCCCAGTTTAGAGTGCCAGTCACATCCTGCACAGCTCACTGGCTGCCTCTCTCTTCTGTGCTAAGTGGTTGTTGCAAGATAAAAAAGAGACAGTCATCAGCCTCCAAAAGAATATTAATTAGTTAATATACTTATTTTTGTATTCATTCATTCAGCAAATATTTGTGAAGTCTAGCTACCTAGAAACGCTTCTCCTAAGGGCAAAGCCAGTTCTTAGAGAAAACTTGATCTGCTCCTTGATCCATTTTTCTCCTGTAGTGGCCATCTGAAAACAATGCTTTCAAACTGGTTAACATAGCCTTCACCTCATGTTCTTATTGTGTTAAGACGTTTATATTATACTTAGTACATTTAACGTGTACCCTTGTAAAATGTACTATAGCACATTGTACCCCATAATTGCATTAATGTACACAGCTATGATTTAATAAAAAATAAATAAATAAAAATAATGCTTTCTTCTCTTGTTTCTTTAGGGAAAAACGTGGTCAACTTTTAGAAATTTCAGCAAATTATTGGATCAAAACAAATGACTTACGAACTTTTTTTTTCTTGCAGCACCCTGAGGCTGTTGAAACTCAGGCCCCTCCAGGAGGGAGCGTGAGCCCAAGTCACGAGCAATCCCCAAACAGCAAAGAAAGCAATTCCCACTCTTTCAAAGCTGAGAATGATTCTTCTTAATCTAATTAAGGCTTTGAATTTGCAATTTAATACTAAGGATAAAAAGAGCTTGTATTTTGAAGAGCAGAAATGAAACAAGTAAGAATAACAAAAAGTAAATATAAATTGAGGAACACTTAGAAATCAGGTGTATGTTAGGCATGTTATGACATTATTTTATACAGTTCTTATAAGTGCATTAGGGAAGTGGGCATTAGCCACATTTTGCAGATGAGAAATATGCTTGGTTAACATTCCAAGATCACATACTTTGTCTTGGGTTGGGAAGAGCCAGGATTCCAACTCAAATCTGTCTGACTCCAAACTCAGATTTTTTTTTTTTTTACCACATGTAAGAAGAGCCCCCACTTATTGAACAATGGTTTTAATACATCACATAAGCAGAATCTTCCAGAGTTTCAGTCATTTTGAAGAGTGTGAAATTTCTCTCCAGTAAAGCACAATTGCAATCATCAGAGAATTATTGGAACTCAAAGGACATCAGTTTATGGCAAAATGTGTGAGGTCCACAGTCCATGACTATAATGAGGCAGATGCCAAAAGTTGATGACTTCTGCATATATCTCCTTCAGAGAATGGGAAGTCCAGGAAGGGAATAATTGTTTAAATGAGAAGGTGCTAAGGTTATTTAGAAAGAAAGTTTTGATGTAATGCATAAAGACAAAATGATAGCTGTAGAATTTGTGGATAATCATTGGAATATCCATTGATTTATTTATTCACTTAAAAACTCAAGAATACTTTTAAATTAAACATTATATGCTAGACCCTGCTCTCAATCCTGAAGATCAAGCCCAGGTAATTAAGGTGCAGTGTCTGCACTTCCATGGTGTATTCAAGACAAGCCACTACTGCCTCCTCCTTGCCAAGCACAGTCTTTGACACATGGCATGCCTCAGTGAACAGCGCAGACAGAGATGTAGACTCGCCTCAGACTTATGGTCTACTGGCAGAGAGAAACATCAGCAAATAAAGGGCAGTGATGATGATAAGTGCCATGAGGGAAAATTAAACTAGGCAAAGGGAATGAGGAGTACAGGATTAAAATGGGATGGGCAGAGAAGGCCTCATGGGGGAAGTGACATCAATCAAATACTTGAAGGAAATGTAGGAGTGAGTCAAGCAATTATCTTGGAAGCAAATATTTCACGAGGAGGGGAGAGAAAGTGCAAAGGTCTTAAGTGTGCAGTGTGGTGGTTGTGTGGGGTGCGGTGGTCAGTGAGTCTTCAGCAGGATGGAGGGGGGTGTAGCAGGACAGGAGGACATAGCTACTGCTGGAAGCCAGGTTGTCTGGTGTGGGCATAGGAGGCCAGGGTGATCTGAGGGAGATGGGGAACCATGGCAAGAGGTTGAGCTGGGTCATGATTCAGATGCGTATCTCTGGCTTCTGTGATGGAAATAACAATAAGAGAGAAACAGTTGATTGAACCTGGTTATCACAGTAATTCAAGTGAGGTGACGGTGCCTTGGGTAAAAGTGGAAGCGGTAAGAAGTAAGATTCTAGGGAGGGCTCATAGGAAGTTTCCACATGATTTGCCTGAAGGCTTCTACTTCTGGCAATAGGCAAGTAGCTCCTATTCTACCAACTCCCCGGTGAATAGCAGGTATAAATACGGAAGAAAAAGAAATGGAAAACTATTACCTGAACAGACCGGGGAAGAAATAAAGGTAGGAAAATCCTTAAAAGGGGGCTGACCTTTGAGAGAAAGGAAGGGCATTAAGTGAGTGTTCTGGTTTTGGCAGCTTTTAATCTGAGATGGATCCAAGCTTGCATCAAGCAGGGGCAGCTACAACCTGGATAGGAGCTGTCTAGCTGTACAGCCACAGGACAGAGTTTTAGAGACCTTACAGCTGTAAAATGAGAGGGGCTAATTTCAGAAAGAAGTGAACAGCACAGAGAAAGCTCCAGAATTTGTATATAAACTCTGCCTGAATTTCTGGCTGACCTTCTGAACTATGTGTGCACAGACAAGACTCCAAGTCGTGCACTTACGGCTAAAGGAAAGAAATTTGTTATCAGAATGGACAGCTTGAGTTTAGCCAAGCTAGCTGTCTGCTAGAACAAAATATTGATATTCTTCTACAGAAAGTAAGAGAATTCAGTCTCTTTGATGTATTTTTTTAATGTCCAGAATACAATATAAAATTATGAGCTAAACAAAGAAACATGAAAGTTAGCCTCTCATTTAAGAGAAAGGTAATAGAAAAGTCATCAGTGGAAACCAATCCCCAAATGAACAGGATGTTAGAAGGAGCAGGCAAGCATTTTAAAGTCACTATTATAAATGTATTTAAAATGTAAAAAAAGATATGCTCATAGTAGGTGAAAGTATGAGACATCTCAGCAGATAAATAAAACTAATATTACTAATCTGTAAAAAAGAATGAAATTCTGTCATTTGTAGCAATATGAGTGGAAGTGGAGACCGTCATGTTAAATGAAACAACCAAACACAGAAAGACGTGCGTTGCATGTTCTAACTCCTATGCTAAAAATGTGGACCTCATGTCAGAGAGTAGACTGATGGTTACCAGAGGCTAAGAAAGGAAAGGGACAAAGTACAAATGGAAAAATATGGAGGTCAGAGAGAAGAAAGATTGCTAAGAAATCTATTTTAGAAGGCTCAAGAACAAATAAGACAATATAACAAGTCTAATAGACATATAATTAGAGTCCCGGAAGGATTGAGGGCAAGAATATAGTAAAAAAAAAAAAAAAAAAAGAATATCACGTATATGATACCTATAATACCCACATCATTTTTCCTGTTTGGTGAGAGGCACCCATCTGTGAGTTCAAGAAGCTTAGTAAACACAAATAGGTTCACACTTAGGTACATTTTAGTCAATCTTCTGAAAACCAAAGATTAAAAAAGAAAATCAAGATAGCACATAGAGGAAAAGATATGTCTCATACAGGGGAGTAATGGTTTTAATTATCACTGATTTTTCATCAGAAGCAATAGAAGCCACAAGAGAGTAAAATGATCTTCATAATGAAAAAGAAAATAAAACTGACAACCTAGAATTCTATATATTGCAAAATATCATTAAAGAGTGAAGGCAAAATAAAGACATTTATTTTCCAACAGAGGAAAACTAAGAGAAGTTGTCAGTAGCAGATATGTACTAACAGAAATGTTAAAAAAAAAAAAGTTCTTAATCTGAAGGAAAATGATAACAGACAGAAACTTGCACTTTCAGAAAGGAAGAAGAATGAAAATGAAAAGCATAAATATAAAAGGCTGTTTTTCTATTAATTTCCTTAATTACATATAATGGCTTGAAGTAAAAATCATACTGTTATTTTGTAAAATATATAACACATAAATAACATATAGCAACTGTAACATAAAGGATGGAGAAAGAGGACAAATGAAATCTATGTTATTATAAGTTGCTTACGTTTTAGGTGATATGGTACAAAATTAACTCTATGTAGACCACGAAAATTTGAGGTTTTCTGTTGTACTTACTGGCACAACCACTAAGAAAACAATTCAAGGAAATATAACTAAACTTCCAGTGACTTTATTTGATTATAAAGAAATTCTGAAGAATTTTAGTTAATCTCCTTTCCCCCAAAAATAGAAAGGAAGAAATGGGAGAATAAAAATTCAAAAGGGCTGTATAAGAGCAAAAAATTTTTCCTCAGTCCTTCTAAATTTCATAACTAGGACTTGTGAATTAAATTAACAATAGATAGATTAACAGGAGATGAAAGTCAGCAAAAGAAGGAGCAGGTTCACTACATAAAGTTAAAGGCTTTATACCTAAGTTAGAAGGGAAAAGGGAAGGGGAAGGAAAGGTTTCTGTGGGGAAAAAAGATTTCTTTAGGAAAGATAGTGTTTTTAGGAGAGCAAGTAGAACTCAAGAAAGTTTGTTATAATGTTTGCATATACAGGTACAAGTGGTCATTCCATCTTTTTCAAAAATAATAAAACTTAGTCTTTATTTTTCAGAAGTTTCTGCTTTTGGTCAGATAAGAAAATCTCTGAAAAGAATTCATTCTGCATCTGTTGACCCTCAGTTGCCTTCAGCTCAAAATAATTATAACCTGCAGTGTCATATTTGAGGTGCCATATTCTGATCCCTCTGGACAAACACACACAAAGTAAAATGGTAGAATTAAATTCAACCACATCAATAATTACACTAAGTGCAGATGAAAACACTCTAAAGGCAGAAATCATTTTAATGGATTGAAAAAAATCAAGACCTGAGGGGAGGGGCAAGATGGCTGACTGGAAGCAGCTTCTGACAGAGTCTCCTGTCCAAAAGGAAAGATAACCTCCAGTAACTGCCCAATTGAGCTGAAGACTGGGAGCCCAGCCGAGAGAGAGAAATGATAACTGCAGGTCACCTCTAAGGCAAGCTGTGACTTCAAGAAACCAAGCTTCAGGCAGAAAAACTGAACTAAAGTTTTCCGCCATTATGAACTTCCAGGACACCCTTCCCCCCTTACCTGATGCACCAGAAGCCTGACTCCACCAGGAACCTGCCTGGCCTCCACTTGCCTGCCTGGGTCAAGAACTTCGGGAGCCACACAACCCGCCTCCTCCCCTACCCTCTCTGCCTCTGCACCACCCCGACCATCTGGCCAGGGACTCAGGAGGCTGCGTGACCCATGCCCTCCCTCTGGAGCCCTCCTCCTAGCCAGAGACTGCTGGAGGCATGGGCTCCCTTTGCAAAGGCCACTGGGTGCCCCAGTCCATGCCCTGCTGCTTGATCTGCAAATTTAAAAGAATAGAAATTATTCCTTGCATCTTCTCTGACCATAATGGAATAAAAGTTGAACTCAATAACAACAGGAATCTTCATACTCATACAAAAACATGAAAATGAAATAACCTTATGCTGAAGGATAGATGGGTCATAGACGAGATCAAAAAAGAAATTACCAAATTTTTGGAACAAATGACAATGAAGACACAAATTATCAGAACCTCTAGGTACTGCAAAGGCAGTCCTAAGAGGGAAATTTATAGCACTGCAAGCCTTCCTCAAGAAAACAGAAAAAGAAGAAGTTAACAATTTAATGGCACATCTTAAGCAACTGGAGAAGGAAGAACATTCCAACCCCAAACCGAGCAGAAGAAAAGAAATAACCAAAATTAGAGCAGAATTAAATGAAATTGAAAACAAAAGAATTATACAACAGATCAATAAATTAAAAAGTTGGTATTTTGAAAAGGTCAATAAAATAGATAAGCCTTTGGCTAACCTAGCCAGGAAAAAAAGAGTAAAATCTCTAATTTCATCGATCAGAAATAGTAAAGACAAAATAACAGCAGATCCCTCAGAAATTCAAAAAATCCTTAACGAATATTACAAGAAACTTTACTCTCAGAAATATGAAAATCTGAAGGAAATTGGCCAATACTTGGAAGCACACTACCAACCAAAACTCAGCCAGAATGTAGTGGAAACATTGAACAGGCCTATATCAAGTTCTGAAATAGCATCAACTATAAAAAAACTCCCTAAAAAGAAAAGCCTGGGACCAGATGGTTTCATGTCAGAATTATGCCAAACCTTTAAATAAGAACTAGTACCTATATTACTAAACCTCTTCCAAAATATAGAAAAAGAAGGAACACTACCCAACACATTTTATGAAGCAAATATCACCTGGATCCCTAAACCAGGGAGAGAC
>CAUYON010165924.1:0-17915 GCA_963573935.1 Arctocebus calabarensis
CCTGTAGTCCCAGCTACTTGGGAGGCAGAGGCAAGAGACTCGCTTGAGCCCAGGAATTGGAGGTTGCTGTGAGCTGTGATGCCACAGCACTCTACCCAGGGTGACAGCTTGAGGCTCTGTCTCAAAAAAAAATAAAAATAAAAAAAAAAAAGAAGAAAAAAAGAAAAGAAAAAAACTAGAGGTAGTGAGTGATACAGGGGACAAGGGGTGGCCTTCTAAGGCTGCTCAGATTTGTGGGGCCTAGAACCTACACACAGGAAACTGCACAAAGCTCCTCTAAGCACAAGTGGCACTGGTCATCTCCTGCCCCAGACTTCCATGGGGCCAGTGAGTCTCTACCACATCCCCAGATCCATCCACAGGTGGGCTACGAGCCAGCAAGAAGCCATCAGGGGCAGGGGTCAGTGCCAAAGCCACCCTCAGTCTTCAGAGGGTTCGGGAATCTGACGACTGGCCTAATGGCCTTGGGCATGGCACTCAACTGAGCCTCCCTTTTCTTTGTGTAAATGCCAGAATGAATGCCTACCTTTCAGGGTTATTATAAGGATTAAAGGTAACAAACTATTTGTAAAGTGCCAGCTGTCTGGTGTGATCAGATAAATGGGAGCTATCATCACTATTTTAAAACAGCGTAGGACGGTACTTTCTACTTTGCCACAAACCTACAACTGCTCTAAATCATGAAATCTACTTTAAAAAGTGAGATTCTGGGCCAGGCACTGTGGCTCACGCCTGTAATCCTAGCACTCTGGGAAGCCAAGGTGGGAGGATTGTTTGAGCTCAGGAGTTTCAGAACAGCTGAGCAACAGTGAGAACCCATCTCTGCTAAAACTAGGAAAACTAGCCAGGCTTTGTGCTGGGTGCCTATAGTCCCAGCTACTAGGGAGGCTGAAGCAAGAGAATCACTTAAGCCCAAGAGTTTGAGGTTGCTGTGAACTGTGATGCCACAGCACTCTTCCCAGGTGAAATAGTGAGACTCTGTCTCAAAAAAAAATAATAAAAATAAAAAATAAAATAAAATAGGGCGGCACCTGTGGCTCAGTGAGTAGGGCGCTGGCCCCATATACTGAGGATGGCGGGTTCAAACTCAGCCCTGGCCAAACTGCAACAAAAAGTATCTGGGCGTTGTAGCAGGCACCTATAGTCCCAGCTACTCAGGAAGCTGAAGCAAAAGAATCGCCTAAGCCCAGGAGTGGGAGGTTGCTGTGAGCTGTGTGATGCCACGGCACTCTACCAAGGGTGATAAGTGTCTCTAATAAAATAAAAAAATAAAATAAAATAAAACAAAATAATAAAATAAAATAAAAATAAGAGGAAATTTCAAAAATAAATAGTAAGATTCTCTTTGATTATCACTGCCTTTAGTCTCAGTCTCCCTTTTGCTAACTAGTTATTGGTTTTGATGTGTATCCTTCTAAAACATTTTCTGAGTATTTATATTTACAAAGGGTGCCAAAAAATATATATGTATTTTAAGAAAGGAAAAATTGTATTAAAATTGTAATACTCAGGGCAGTGCCCATAGCTCAGTGGGTAGGGCACCAGCCACATACATGGAGGCTGGTGGGTTCGAACCTAGCCCAGGCCTGCCAAACAACAATGACAACTACAACGACAACAACAAAAATAGCCGGGTGTTGTGGCAAGTGCCTATAGTCCCAGCTACTTGGGAAGCTGAGGCAAGAGAATCACTTAAGCCCAAGAATGTGAGGTTGCTGTGAGCTGTGACACTATGGCACTCTACAGAGGGTGACATAGTGAGACTCTGTCTCAAAAAAATAAAAAATTGTAATACTCAAGACACGTTTGACGTTTTATATCTGAGATAAAAGATACAGTATGGGACATAACAACTATCAGTATACACTAAGTATTATAATTCTAATAGAGTTTTTTCCTTTCTTAAAATGCATATACATTATTTGGCACCCTCTGTATACATAGGAAACTTATGGCATCATATTGTGTATTTTGTTTGCTCGTCTTGAACTCCTCTTTACTGTCACCTGACTCTTGATTAAAGGATAAATAATCATTAAAGTACTAACTGACAATATTTTGCTGTGACCCTATAAAAGGGTCATATCATTTGTTGAAAGGAAGAAAGGAGGGAAGGGAGAGAGAGAAGAAAAGACTTAAGAAAAAGACAAGCTACCAAATGCTAAGGATTTGGTTGAGATTAAAACTTGGTTTGTTACAGCCCTGGCGCAGTGGCTCACACCTGTAATACTAACACTTTGGAAGCGCCAGGTGGGAGGATTGCTTGATGCCAGGAGTTTGAAGTTGCAATGAGGTCTGATCACACCTCTGCACTCTGGCCTGGATGACAGAGCCCTGTCTCAAGAAAAAAAAAACTTGGTTTATGACTTTGAAAGTGGCATCAGTCTGATACAATTTTTTTTCTTTTTGAGACAGAGTCTCATGCTGTCATCTTGGGTTAAGTGCCATGGTTTCATAGCTCATAGCAACCTAAAATTGGGGGGCTCAAGTGATCCTCTGTCTTAGCCTCCTGAGGAGCTGGGACTACAGGTACCTACAGGTGCCCACCACCGTGCCTGGCTAGTTTTTCTATTTTTAGTAGAGACTGGGCCTTGCTGTTGCTCAGGCTGGTCTTGAACTCCTGACCTCAAGCAATCTACCATCCTTGGCCTCCTAGAGGGCTGGGATTACAGACCTGAGCCACGGCGCCCAGCCAGTCTGATACAATTTGTTATAAGGGTGAGTGGGCCAGAGGAAAGCAGCCCCAGTATCAGAGGCTGGCCTAGCACCCTCAGCTGGGTCTTGCCACAACAGTGTTCTGCAGGCTACACAATTTCACACAACTTCAGGCAAGGATCTCTGTAATTGCAGTAAATCAAGACAAAAAACAAGACCACTTGAGGATCGTTGTAGGGAATACAGACAAAACCTGAACGTCATCCAAGCCACAGAATGCCAGCTGTCCCCTTCCTCCCAGCCAGCATGAGTGATTGCGGCTTCTTTGCCAATTACAGCTGTGGCCTTGCTCTGTTCTACCCTCCCTATGATTAAGTTGTAGTAAGATATCTAATCATAGGCTTATCCTCCCTTTCAATAGCAACATAATATCCAACCCTGAAAAAACTCCACTTCCCTGAACTTACCCTCTAAATCACCTACAAGTGCAAATCCTGTGACAAGGCCTTAAGCCTTACTCTTACTGAAACGCCCTACATGTCTGTGATGGGCAGGTCTCCCTCTCTGAAATGAGCAAGAATGCCAATTTGTTCAACCACAGGTGTGCTCCTCCTGGTCTTTGGTTGGAGGGTATTGACAGGAAGTTTTTCTTTAAAACTGTAGGAAACATTGGCTCCTCTCCCAAATACTCACAGGTCAACCCCGGTCCACGGCTGCTTCCCATGGTAGATTTGGTAATCACTTTCCCAACTTCCATTTCTCATTTCTCTTGGTAACCACCACTAATTCCACTTCTCAGGTAACCTTCCCTGCTCAGCCTCTTCAACGGCTAGGCCTCCAAGTGCTCAGAGACCAGCATAGACCTCCTCTTGCAGGGTTCAGGGAACTTCCAGGCCCACCCGGGGCCTGAACTGGCTGCCAGGAACTTCCCCAGCTGTCAGTGGTCCAAGGCCTCGCTGCACCCAGCAGCCCACAGACCTCAGCAGTTGCTTGCAATAGAAGGAGTAGATGGAGAAGGATCAGAGTTGGGAACCGGCTTTATCCCATGATTAAAACCGTGTGTATGTTCAGGGTTTGTTTGTTTTTATAAAAACTGCTAAAATAAATATAAATTATTTATCATGTCTTTTTTACTTGATATGTTATCATTTATTTGCTCTAAATTTCTCCAAACCCCTTGCATTCAATTTCCTTAGATGGCCTGTTCAAGTTAAAATCCCTCTCTCTTTTTTTTTTCACTCTTTACAATTGGCACTTGAAACTATTTTGTAAGAAGAATCGAGTTTTCTTGGGTGGCATTATTTATTATGCTAAGGAATATGTAATATTGGTAATGCCAAAACTCTTTAGGGAGGGACACTTAAAATATAATTTTAATTGTCACTACCTATTAACTGAGACATTAATTTTAAAGTAATGTCAAACTCACCAATAAAAATTGCCTAGTAATCTGTTCTCAAGCACAGATTCCCTGGGTGTGGGCTTTTTTGACTTATACAAGTATTTTGCTCCAGGGACAGCCAATACAATTAAAACAGAGTTGAGGAACTACAATGGTTACATCTAACAATGGACAATGAGCGTGGCCTCTAATCCCCATGATTCTTAGTTATGCACTAAGCAGCCAGCAAAAATGTGTGTCTGTGTGTGTACAATGAGTTCAAGGTTGTGCCATTTCTGAACATGGAGGCCCAATTAAATGAATGCAGGGCAGTGAAAAGTATACATGCAGCTTGACACCTGTAGCTCAGTGAGTGAGGCACCAGCCACATGCACCAAGGCTGGCGGGTTCCAGCCCAGCCCAGGCCTGCTAAACAACAATGACAACTGCTACCAAAAAATAACCAGACATTGTGATGAGTGCCTGTAGTCCCAGCTACTTGGGGGGCTGAAGCAAGAGAATCACTTAAGCATAAGGAGGTTGCTGTGAGCTATGACGCCACGGCACTGCCACAGCACTCTACCAAGGGTGACATTGTGAGACTTTGTCTCAAAAAAAAAAGTATAAATGCTATTTCAAAAGTTTATCCTTATTTCTAAGAAGACTAATTAGCTTTGCAGCCTAAATTAGAAAGATTTTTACACATTGAACAGCAAGCTCTTTTGTGCCACTTTCTAATTACTTCTTTATCTTAAACTGTCTAGGTAAGAATGAAGGAAAGCATCTAGGACACATAAAGAATGATCACAATTTTTCTTTTTTTTGAGACAGAGTTTCACTTTGTCACCCTGGGTAGAGGGCTGTGGCATCATAGCTCACAGCAACCTCAAACTCTTGGGCTCAAATGATCTTCTTGTCTCAGCCTCCTGGGTAACTGGACTAGGCACCGCCACAATTACAATAATTACAAGAATAATTACAATTTTGACTCATTGTTTAGAAAATTCAGTATGGAAAATAGAAAACTTGCTGGGCATGGTGGTGCATACCTATAGTCCCAGCTACTGGGGAGGCTGAGGCAAGAGGATTTCCTCAAGCCCAAGAGTTTGAGGTTGCTGGGCTATGATGCTTTGAAGGACACTCTATCCATGGCGAAAGACTCTGTCTCAAAAAAAAGTAAATAAATAAAAAAGAAAAAAAGGCTGAGCACCCGTAGGTCAGTGGTTAAGGCCCCAGCCACATGCTCCAGGGCTGGTGGGTTCAAACCCCACCGGGCCTACTAAACAAACAAACAAAAAAACAGCTGGGCGTTGTGGAGGGCGCCTGTAGACCCAGCTACTAGGGAGGCTAAGGCAGGAGGATCTCTTGAACCCAAGAGTTTGAGGTTGCTGTGAGCTATGACGCCACGGCACTCTACCCAGGGTGACAAAGTGAGAGTCTGTCTCCATAAAAAAAAAAAAGAGAGAGAGAAAAGTCATTTGAAGTCTTGATAATGATGACAATTCATAAGGGTTATCATATTGTACGTTCATGTGAAAGAGGCATCTCAAGACCACACTTAAATAGAAAGTAAGCACAATGAACCCTACATCTTTTCCTTACATCTTATGAACAGCTTTGGAAGAGTTATGAATGCCGGTATGAGAAATTTTAAAGCCCTTCCTGAAACACATTTAAATGAGCTAGTTGTTTTGGGAGAGTTTTAGATTTATAGAAAAATTTCGAGGATGCACTAAGTTCCTCTATGCCTCACACCCAGTTCGCCCTATTTATTACTATCTTATACTACTATGGGACATTTGTCACCATTGTCAAACCAATATCAATACATTATTATTAACTAAAGTCCACAACTAACTCAGATTTCCTTATGTTTTTATCTAATGTCCCTTTTCCATCCCGGATCCCACATCACATTAGTTGTCAAGTCTCTTTAGGCTCCTCTTGGCTGCAAGACTTTCTCAGACTTTCCCTTCGTTTTGATGACCTTGACAGTTTTGAGGCGTACTAGTCAGGTGTTTGTAGAATGTCCCTCAGGTGGGATTCGTCTGTTTTTTGTTTTTTTTTTTCTGGTCAGGGCTGGGTTTGAACCCACCACCTCCAGTATACGGGGCTGGTGCCCTACTCCTTTGAGCCACAGGCGCCGCCTGATTTGTCTGGTTTTAATCTCATGAGTAGACTGGGGTTGTGGGTTTAGAGGAGGATGACCATGATGGTGAAGTGCATTCTTCATCACATCATACCAACTATCGCATCACACTAGCACTTGATTTACCAATGTTGGTGTTGACCTCAACCACCTGGCTGAGTGCAAAGCACTTACAGACGTCCTCTGTTGACATAAACAAGGGCACAGGAACTTGATGGGTTGAGTTCTGACGGTTTCTAAAGTAAATTGTGGTGGCGAGGGCAGGGAGGGTCAATTCTTTCTAGGAAACCCTGCCAAAAGAGCGGAAACAGGCTTGGCGCCTGTGCCTCAACGGGCTAAGGCGCCAGCCACGTACACCTGAGCTGGCGGGTTCGAATCCAGCCTGGGCCCGACGGCTGCAACCAAAAAATGGCCAGGCGTTGTGGCAGGTGACTGTAGTCCCAGCTACTTGGGAGGCAGAGGCAGGAGACTCGCTTGAGCCCAGGAAGTGGAGGTTGCTGTGAGCTATGATGCCACGGCACTCTACCCAGGGCGACAGCTTGAGGCTCTGTCTCAAAAAAAAAAAAGAGAGCAGAAACAACTCTACACCAGAGGATAAAGAACTTTGAAGCATACTTGGAAATTCCAAACGTGTTCTTCAAAACTCTACTGGGGTACGTACTATTACCCATACTGTCCAGAGGAAGACACCAAGGCACAATGCCAAAGACACAGGCCAGCTCAGATGCAAGTCCACGTGGTCTGGCCACAGACAGAATCCAGGCTCTTCACTACTGTGCCCACTGCCCCATCAGTGGTGTCTTTTGTTTGCTTTTTGACAGGGTTTGGGTGACAGAGCAAGCCTCGAACTCCTGGGTTCAAGTGATCCTCCTGCCTACGCCTCCCAAGTAGCTCAGACTACAGGCATGAGCCACTGCACCCAGCCTCGTTTCTCATTTTAAAATGCAATTTAAAATTAACGTTAAAAGGGCGGCTCCCCATAGCTCAGTGAGTAGGGTGCTGGCCACATGCACCAGGACTGGTGGGTTAAAACCCAGACCAGACCTGCTAAAACAAAAAATAGCTGGGCATTGTGGTGGGCACCTGTAGTCCCAGCTACTTGGGAGGCTGAAGCAAGAGATTCATTTGAGCCCAAAAGTTTGAGGTTCCTATGAGCTGTGATGCTACAGTACTCTACTGAGGGCAACAATAATTAATTAAAATTAACATTAAGAGCTTTGATTTTAGCAATAATATGCAGGCCATGTTTGTACCAAAGAGGGTGAGAGGCAGGATTTCATATCACTTTTCTTTTCTGATGTTATGTGTTTTTTTTTTTTTTGGCTGGGCCTGGGTTTGAACCCTCCACCTCCAGCATATGGGGCCAACGCCCTATTCACTGAGAGCCACGGACGCCGCCCTATGTGTTTGTTCTTTTATTGCATCGATGAATCTAAAACGAATTACAGGTAAACAGATCTTTCATTTCACAGCTACAAAAGCGTAGACTGAATTAACCCTTATCCTCAACTTCTTTCACACTAAGTGCTTACATACATTAGATCTCTACTGCCACCTAGTGGTAACAATTTCTCAGCCGTAAAGATGTAAATATTCGGGAAGAGATCCAAGCCCTAAAAATGACACTCTGAGCTCCTTCAGCCATCTCTACATGTATTATAGGATTTCCAATTCACTCAAAGCCTTTTGTGGGAAAAAACAAGAAAGAGTATATCTTCTATTTGTACTGCTGAAATGCTTAAACTCTGTGGTCTCAAATGTGTCCAGAATGTTTGCAGGAGAAAAAGTTGACTCTTGCAAGATACAGATTGACCCACACCTTAAAAAAAGCCAGCAAGAAAACTGGCTGCTGAGATATTTTCCTGATGAGAAGGAAGGCCATCTACTTATCTACTTTGTATACCAACAATGACCTTTTCTGCTTTTCTTCCCCCTCCCCTCGCCTCCCATATTTTTTTCTTTTTTTGAGACAAAGTCTCACTCTGTTGCCCAGGCTGGAGTGCTGTGGTGTTGGCCTAGCTCACAGCAACCTCAAACTCTTGGGCTCAAGTGATCCTCATGCCTCGGCCTCCTGAGTAGCTGGGACTACAGGCACCTGCCACAACGCTTGGCTAGTTTTTCCATTTTGGGTAGAGATGGGGTCTTGCTCTTCCTCAAGCTGGTCTCAAACTCCTGACCTCAAGCCATCCTCCTGCCTTGGCCTCCCAGAGTGCTAGGATTACAAGAGTAAGCCACTGAACCTAGCCCCTATCTTCCATTTCTCTCCTACATTAGGGAAAGATGAGAAAAATAAAAAATATCATATAGTCTTAAGTTCTATCTATTAACAATTCTCCCTAAATTAAGGAAGTGGCAGAAGAAAGTAATGCTTAGCCTGGCCCCAGGCCTATAAACCAGTGTTACTCCCAGTTTGGGTTCAAAGGCATCCAAACAACAAGCAGTTTAGGTCAGTTAATGCTGAAAGAAGGTTCAATCTGGAAGCACCCAGGGTGAGAGAGATGGTTCTCCTCAGTGGCAATCCAGAGCCATGACTCAAAGAGCTGAGTGCAATGAGGTAAGATCTGTAACTTCCATTTAATTATTTCCTCATCTCTTATATTGTATCTCAGCTTAACATAACAAAATAAAGGTAGTAATTAGAGATTGTTTTATAATCTATGTTACTGTAAGAGAAAAATGTTTATGATAGAGCTGGGTGAGGTGGGGCCCACCTATCATCACAGCTGCTCTGGAGGCCAAGGTGGGAGGATTACTTGAGGTCAAGTGTTCCAGATCAGCCTGGGAAACATAGTAAGACCCCATCTCAAAAAAAAAAAAAAAAAAAGGGGCAGGGCCTCAGGTCGTTGCTTTTCTTACCTTTTTTATTTAGTATGAAGAAAGCTTATCCAGAATCCTTCCCATACACTAATAGGCATTCTGGCTGGTGGCAGCACTGGAAATTCCTGATATCCAGTTTGGGAGGAAGTAACCAGTCTACCAAGTTGTATATTTCCAAAATGATGGCAAACATCACAGTTGTCATGTATCCCTGAAAGTTTTTGTTTTTCTTTCTTTTTTTTTCTAATCACTTTTTTTTTTCCTTTTTGCAGTTTTTGACCAGGGCCGAGTTTGAACCCACCACCTCTGGTGCCCTACTCCTTTGAGCCACAGGCGCCGCCCAAGTTTTTGCTTTTCAATCACAAGTGCAAGGGGAAAATAATTACCGCCACCATAAAGGGAATAGAGTCAAATGACTCAAATCAGAATGAGAAACTAGATACACTTAGTAGTTATATCAACCACTCCTCCTTGTAGCAGCAAACCCAGGGTTCAATCATGGAGGGAGGTCTTACCCTTCTCTCCATTCCAAATACTTATTAAAGAAAATTCCACTGACAATTGTTACTCATTCCCTTCACTATTAAAGGAAAAACAAAAATCATCACACTGCTTCATACAATGAGCCCATTTCTTTGCTTGCCAGGCAAGGGAGCATATACCAGCATGTGGCCCTGAGAGAGGAGAGCATAGTTGGAGGTCTTGGTATGAGTGCATTCATTAGGGATTGAACCTTGCTCCCCAGGTAGGACAGAATGAGACCTTAAGCCCAATTGTGAAAAACAAGACTTTAATCAAAAGGTAGTCTTGAGGTAGGTCAAAGGTAGGTCCAAAAAGTGAATGGCACAGCCAAGGTGATGCGGGAAGTTCACAGCTGTTAACCTAATTAATCTAATTAGGATCTAATTAGATCTGTTAATCTAATTGTAGTAGATGACCATATTCAGCTTTTTTACAAAAAAAAACTTCTATAATCATAGATTCATATGCAGTTTTAAGAAATAATACCCTTTGCCCAGTTTCCTCCAGTGATAACATCTTGTAAGACTACAGTGTGATTTCACACTCAGGATCCTGACAGTCAGACAATCCACCCATCTTACTCAGATTTCCCGTTTTACTTGTACTTATTTGTGGGTGTGTATTGGGTTCTATGCAATCTTGTCACATGTGCCGGTGTGCATTCACCCCACAGTCAAGATCGAAGATTATTCCATCCCCACAAGGACCTCTCCTACCTCCTGCCCTCCCCCCAGTAGTGATCAGTAATCTGTTCTGGGCTCTATAGTTTTGCCAATTGAAGAATATTATACAATAATCGCACAGAATGTAACTTTGGGGGACTGGCTTGTCCCACTCAGCCTAATTCCCTCAGAGCTGTCCGCTATTAGTAGTTTGCTCCTTTATTGCAGAATAGTATTGCACACCAGAGACGTTCTGCAACTCAGGTCTGACCATTCATCCATTGAAGGACATCTCGGAGAATTCCGGTTTGGGGCTGTTACGAACCTGCCATTTCCATCTTTGTTTTCTGCTTGTTTCTTCTATTTCTTGTTCCTTTGTTTCTCTTGTCTTGCCTTCCAGGAGGTTACTTCAACACTCTTCAGAATCCAATCTTGATCTATTTACAGTGGTTTTGAGTGGATGGCTTTTACCCTGCCCAGGCTGGGGGCTGGATAGTGCTGGGCTGTAGGAAACCATCTTCTTCCCAGTGGGGATTATAAGCCCCCGCCCACTTTGTTTTTTCTCAGCCTGAGGGTGCACTTTGCCTTTCTTTTCCCACCTTTCAGAGTTCTTTTGTCGGCCTTTTGCATTATTTCCAGGGTTTGCAGTTGTACTTAGCAGGGAAAAACAGGGAAAAATAAGTCTATTCCATCTTGTCCAGACTAGAAGGCCTGGCACATCACAGAATCTATTTTTGATATTTCCTAGGGAAATGGTGCTACAAATGGAAAGTTATTCTTTTACATTACAGCTATTACTGGAGAGATATCATAATGTATTTCCAAGTGAGAAAACCTAATTGCAGTGCAAAGCACATAACACAACCACATTTTCTACACAAAAAAATTTCCTTCTCGTATTTTTTTGCACATTTGTATGAAAGAAAAGTGTGTAAGGATAAGCTGTTCATATTGATGGATGGAACTAGGAGGAAGATTATTGATTTATTTATGTGTATTATTTCACTGATGACAGTGAAAACTCGTTTTTTTTTTTTTGAGACAGAGCCTCAAGCTGTTGCCCTGGACAGAATGCTGTGGCATCACAGCTCACAGCAACCTCTAACTCATGGGCTCAAGCGAGTCTCTTGCCTCCACCTCTCAAGTAGCTGGGACTACTGGCGCTCACCACAACACCCAGCTATTTTTTGGTTGTAGCTGTCATTGTTTGGCAGGCCCAGGCTGGATTTGAACTCGCCAGCTCAGGTGTATGTGGCTGGTGCCTTAGCCGCTTGAGCCACATGCACTGAGCCCTAGTTTTTGTTTTTGAAGAAGAAAGTAATAAAGTCATTTTCAAAAATCAATTCTGAAAACTGGAAACAACCCCAATGTCCTTCAACAGGTGGAGGGTTAAGCACACCACGGTCCCCTCAGACCACAGAATTAGCAATAAAAAGGAACAAACTATTGATACATGCGGCGAGGTGGATTTCAAGGGCAGTATCACAATGAGTGAAAAAGCACTCTGGGAGGCAAATGTGGGTAGATTACTTGAGCTCAAGAGTTTGAGACCAGCCTGATAAAGAGTAAAACCCTATCTCTACTAAAACTAGAAAAACTAGCTGGGCGTGGTGGCAGGTGCCTATAGTTCCAGTTACTGCGGAGACTGAGGCAAGAGGATCACTTGAAGTCAGGAGTTTGAGGTCGCCTGTGAGTTATAATGATGCCACAGCGCTCTACCCAGGGTGACAGAGTGAGACTTAAAGCTACACTGATCCTACCTACAATACATGGCATTTACCAAGGAATGCATTACACCATTTGTAATTTGGAGGCTAGAACAGGGACCCAATAAAACAAGCTGGTGGTTGCCCAGAAGGCGCCCGCCTTCCCCCATTCTTTCCAGAAGGCTGCCTAAGCAACTTTTGTTTCTGGTGCACAAATCAGACTGCTAGGCCTGTTTTCTTTGCCAAATTCAAAGGTATTTCAGAATATAGCTTATACTGTTATTAAAAACAAACAAAAAGGGATTCAGATGCATGTAATAAACGACCATGGCCTGCGTCCAGGCTAACATGCTTCCAAACATAAGTTTTTGTAAAATGGAACCTCCATAGTTGACCACCTCCCTCTGTCCACCTTAAGTTGATGTAATTTTCATAGACCAGACATGCACCACACGTGCCTATCAGTACAGTGGACCTAGTTCCTTTTGTTCGCCGCCTCTGTATGTTGACCAGTCTTTTATCGTCCCTTGAGTAGTCAAATTACAGAGGTTATACGGTATTAGACTTTGGTTCTGGTAAGTTGGAAATTCAAGAGACATTCACTTATTAAAAGAAGACGTTATGTTCACTTATTAAAAGAAGATGTTATGTAATGTTTTAAACTTTAGATTTTTTTCATGCCCATTAAGGTTTTTCAGTTTTTGAAGACAACATTCCTACAGTAATAAACTAAAACCAGAAGAACATCTCACTCTTGATGGAGCCAGATCGAGACAGATTCTTACATTGGCTTGGGCAGTGGGGAACAGGAAAAGATTGTTCTCTGCAAATGGTGTGATTTCATGGAGGGGCACAACAGATCCTTTATCTCTGTGTAAATTAGTCAACCTATTCTGTGATCACCATTACAGCAGCCTCAACACAAACAAAGAAAAATCTGGGTGCAAACAAATTCAGATGTCTTGGCCTCCTCTTTCTGCCTCCCTGCAGACTTGGCTGCACACTCTGTTGAGAAGCTGACACCTCCCCCTGGATCAGAGATCTGCATTGAACCTTTGGTCTCACTGCCATTGGATCCAAGAACTTGCCTCGTGTCGTGTGCTTCATGCCGAGGTATGAACAACATCCAAAGCAGTATTTTGAAAAGTGTTTCTGACTGCAACATTCACTAAGAAATGAATCCACTTTGGGATTGGGTATACATGTGTACACACAGGCTTGTAAACAAGTTACACCAAAGAATATTCACCTTAACTGTGCATAGTATAATCAGAACATTTTTCCTGTATACTAGTCCTTTTTTTTTTTTTTTTTTGGAGACAGAGCCTCAAGCTGTCACCCTGGATAGAGTGCCATGACATCACAGCTCACAGCAACCTCCAATTCCTGGGCTCAAGCGAGTCTCCTGCCTCCGCCTCCCAAATAGCTGGGACTACAGGCGCCCGCCACAACGCCTGGCCATTTTTTGGTTGCAGCTGTCATTGTTGTTTGGCGGGCCCAGGCTGGATTCGAACCCGCCAGCTCAGGTGTATGTGGTTGGCGCCTTAGCCCACCGAGCCACTAGTTCATTTTTTAATCCTGGTTTTATCCACCCACTAGGCTGATTTCACAATCCATTAATAGGTCCTAATCTGTAGTTTGAAACACAGTGGTACAAAACACTCCCACATTAGGGACATGTTATGTTTCTTAAGTTAGTCAACTTGGAGTTGTAAAATTCTAAAAATTGAAACAGATATTTCAACAGAAATCTCTATCCTGACACATACAAAATGTGAAGAGTTGAAATTATCCTTAAGATTGGTGGACCTATGAGCTACCACTGATCAGAACACAGATACACACAGCCACAGCTTGAAGGGAGCACAAGGGCAGAGTTGGAGGTACTCACTGGGACCCAGCCATGCGCACAAAGGCAGGGGGCGACTTTTACAGCAATGCTGCGAAGCAATGTCTTCCTTTTGCTAGAAGAAATAGTAAGAGTCTTGGGGCTGGGAAAACCCTTAGATGGCAAATTCTACTTTCTCATGTCAGATGACAAAAGTCTATTACAGTGTCCTTTAAAAATTGGAGCACTGGCTCGGCACCTGTGGCTCAACGGGCTAAGGCGCCAGCCACGTACACCTGAGCTGACGGGTTCGAATCCAGCCCAGACCCGCCAAACAACAATGACGGCTGCAACCAAAAAATGGCAGGGTGTTGTGGTGGGCGCACGTGATCCCAGCTACTTGGGAGGCGGAGGCAGGAGACTCGCTTGAGCCCAGGAATTGGAGGTTGCTGTGAGCTGTGATGCCATAGCACTCTACCCAGGGTGACAGCTTGAGGCTCTGTCTCAAAAAAAAAAAAAAAATTGGAGCACTGACTTTGGTCCCATTTAAATAGCTAACTTCAATTAAAGATAGGACAAAAACATGATTCATTAAAACATTCAACACTCTCTTTTTTAAAAATAATGACTAGAATTTTATTGGCCCAGGAACAGCAGCTGGAGGACAAATATTGAACAAAAATACATTTTAAGAATCCTTACATACATCACATATTTACAATTAAAGTGTCATATCTTAGAAGGCCACTGTCCACCAGCTAAGTACCAAGCTCTAAAGCCGTGGTGTCAAAGTCCCACTTGTCAATTAAATATCTACTATCCCGGGGCTCAGATGGAGTCTTTTGCATCTGACTCAGGTGTGTGCATTGGCATCAGGAGAGCGCCCTTTATGGGTTAAGGCTAACACTCCTCAAAGGTGCTTCTCTCCTTGAAAGCTTCCACCGTGGTAGCTCAGCTGACACAGATGTGTGCTTGCACACCTGTGGGCTCCTCTTCCTACAGTGTGTCCACGCCAGACAGCCAGCCACGAGGAAGCAACGGCTTGAGGAAGGCTGATGCTGTGCAGACTTTGAGGGGAACACAAGTCTGTCCCACTAGGGATACTCCCAAGTTCTAGCACCTTGATCACGACAGAGAGCTTGTCACCATCAGAGTCCTCTGGGATTTCTGACAATCCCACAGTCTGTAGGTTCAGAAAGTGCTTTCGAGCAGGCAGTGGCACCCACACCCCGTGGGACACACCTCCTGGGTTCGAAACCACTCCATCATGTGACTGGTGTGGCCACCGTGCCCGCAGGTCAGGCAGAAATTGGATGATCCCCGCACGGCCACATGGCAGATGGCACACTGGAATGTGAAGCCTTTGCAGATGGCACATTGCGTGCCACGGACCTCACTCCGGCAGTGGCTACAGTACACGCCAAACTCTGGAAACAGGTGGAGACGGACAAAACAAGAAGTATCTCAAGTTTAGTTCTGAAAAGGGAAACTGGGCATTGTCAGAAAAGAAAGGTGTGAATTTCTTAGGATTCTGTCTGGAATCTGTTAGAACAAAGTCTTTCATTTTCTCTTTTTTTAAAACACAGAATTCCTTCTTCTGTAATCTGGACCAGTCTGATAAAGGGTAATGCTGTCACTGCAGAGGTGAGTGTGGGCAAAGGGAAGTGGCAGCGCCTGGCTCTCAGAGGCCCTGGTGGTCACCCCGTGCCGCCCAGCATGCGGTGGCTGCACTGATGCTCTTCCACCCCTGGGGCTGCAGGAACGCGGCATGTACAAGGCGTTTAAGAGGCATCAGCTGAAAGGACTGAATGGCTCGGGAAACACTGCAGCTGAGAGTGGTTGGCGGTACCCCAAGTCTGCGGCCAGCCCTCTCTACTACCTGCTGCCAACCGGCCATGCAGCGTGAGGTGGCCAGCTTCTTCCACGTGTGAGGACTGGCTCCCTACTTCCCGGAAGTGAGCACAAGGCAAGTTCCACCATCACAGAACCCAGTCTGTTTTGTCACCACCCCAAGGCAGGCACCCACCCGTATTGCCACTGCCTCCTCTGCTCTTCCCTCCTCCACTCTCCTCCCACGGGGCCACCCCAAGTACAGAGTTTGCACATGTTCTATCTGCTCAAAACCTCCCCAACCTAACGCTAACGGAATTCCAGCTGCCTCTGTTGGCCTCTGGCTGTTTCCTCCTCAAGTCCTTTGACCCCAGGGGCAAGAAGGATGGAACTGTGCCCCCTCGCTGCCCCCAGACCACACCTTTCCTCTGGGGGCTCATACCACCTGGCCGTTGCCCCTTTTCTTGACTGTCTTCTACTGACATTTTGGAGGCACGCTTTCTTTCACTGAAGACTTCTGTCCTTAGTTCTCAATCTTCCCTCGACCCCAACTCTTAGCACAATCCTTACTCCTACAATCCCATCTCTAACCCCCTGCCTATACCTCTGTGGTTCTGGCTGCGCTTTGTCCTTTGGCCAACCTGAATTATGTGGACCAATCTTATAGTCACTTTTTTGGCAAATATGGTAGAACTTCCATAGTTGACCACCTCCCTATATTGACCACCTCCTTAAGCTGACCTAATTTACATAGACTAGACATGTACCATGCATACATATCAGTGTGGTAGACGTAGTTCCTTATGTTGACCATCTCTGTGTGTTGACCAGTTTGTTACCGTCCTCCTTTGGGTTATATAGAGGTTTTACTGTATATATACATATATTTGTGTGTGTGTGTGTAATAAGCTTTTTAAACTAAAAAAAAAAGCTATAAACTGTAAAGAAGAAAAAATTCAAAAGAAAACTGATATGTAGAAAATATAGGCTCGGCGCCTGTGACTCAAGCGACTAAGGCGCCAGCCACATACACCTGAGCTGGCAGATTCAAATCCAGCCTGGGCCCGCCAAACAACAATGACGGCTGCAACCATAAAATAACCAGGCGTTGTGGCGGGTGCCTGTAGTCCCAGCTACTTAGGAGGTGGAGGCAAGAGACTCGCTAGAGCCCAGGAACTGGAGGTTGCTGTGAGCTATGATGCCACAGCACTCTATCTAGGATGACAGTTTGAGGCTCTGTCTTAAAAAAAAAAAAGAAGAAGAAGAAAATATAAAAGTTATTCTGTATCTGAATCAGATAGATTTCTTATAACACCAAAATGATTTCACTTGAGAGTTGGGTGTTTCTGTCATGAATCAGATTAAACAAAAGTCTATTTCTGAAAAGTCTAGGGTTCTACATTATTTGCTGTGTTGACTTTGAATGCTGTCTTCTGAACCAAGTATATTATTGTTTCATGTGTTTATGGACAAAATATTTATGTCTATATCTAATCACTTATGACAACTTCTTTATATATTTTTTTGGCCCCTGTTTTTCACACTTATAGCAAGTCTTTTTTATTTTTTTTATTATTTTATTTTATTTTATTTTTATTCTTGAGACAGAACCTCAAGCTGTCACCCTGGATAGAATGCTGTGGCATCACAGCTCACAGCAACCTCCAATTCCTGAGCTCAAGCGAGTCTCCTGCCTCCGCCTCCCAAGTAGCTGGGACTACAGGTGCCTGCTACAACACCCGGCCATTTTTTGGTTGCAGCCGTTATTGTTGTTTGGCGGGCCCGGGCTGGATTTGAACCCACCAGCTCAGGTGTGCGTGGCTGGCGCATTGGCCCACTGAGCCACAAGCACTGAGCCTAGCAAGCCTTTTTTAAATGGTCCATTCCTATATTCAGAATAATAAAGCTATCAATGCCTTCTGTATCTTACCTACCTGTGGAACTTCCCAGATGACCAGTGGTCAAAACTACAGTTCTTTTCCTTCACTACACAAAGGGAGAGGTGCTAGAAATAATTGGGAATGCCTGGTACATGCCATACTCTTAATTAGTTTACTTTATTGTAAGAGCTCTTCTATTTATTGAACTTACAATAAGAGAAATCAAAAAGGGAAACTGAATTTTTCTAGGTAAATCTATCCCAGTACAAGGTTATTAATAGCAATTTTTATTCAGGAATTGTCTTTCAAGATCAATAGAAGGATACTTGTGTCTCATATAGAGACTGGTATACTAAGAAAATGTGAAGGCTATGTTAACCAGTTTAATGAAAATATTTCAAATGGTATATAAAACCAGCACACTGCACCCATGATTGCATTAATGTACACAGTTATGATTTAATAAAAAGAAAAAATAAATAAAA
>CAUYON010165925.1:112-11539 GCA_963573935.1 Arctocebus calabarensis
ATAGTCGATGGGGTGGTTGGTGGTGGGTGCTGGGGGGTGGTCGGTGCGGGGTGGGGTCCGTGTTGGGCGGGGTGAGTGCAGGGCGGGGTCAGTGTAGGGAGGTGGTCAGTGTAGGGAGGGGTCAGTGTAGAGAGGTGATCCATGTAGGGAGGTAGTTGGTGCAGGGAGTGGCGAGTGTAGGGAGGTGGTCAGTTCAGGGAGCTGGTAATTGCAGGGAGCTGGTCATTGCAGGGAGGTGGTCAATGTAGGGAGGTTGTCGGTGCAGGAAGGGGGTTGGTGCAGGGAGGTGGTCAGTGCAGGGAGCTGGTCTTTGCAGGGAGCTGGTCATTGCAGGGATGTGGTTGGTGTAGGGAGGTGGTCAATGTAGGGAGGTGGTCATTGCAGGGAGGTGGTCGGTGTAGGGAGGGGTCAGTATAGGGAGGTGGTCGGTGCAGGGAGGTGGTCAGTATAGGGAGGGGTCAGTGTAGGGAGGTGGTCGGTGCAGGAAGGGGGTCGGTGCAGGGAGGTGGTCAGTGCAGGGAGGTGGTCAATGTAGGGAGGTGGTTGGTGCAGGGAGGTGGTCAATGTAGGGAGGTGGTCGGTGTAGGGAGGGGTCAGTGCAGGGAGGTGGTCAATGTAGGGAGGTGGTTGGTGCAGGAAGGTGGTCGTGCAGGGAGGTGGTTGGTGTAGGGAGGTGGTCAGTGTAGGGAGGGGTCAGTGCAGGGAGGTGGTCAGCTATGGAGTTTCCATGTATGAAGGGAGGCCCAATGTAGATTTGGAAGCTTAAGTGCCAGAGAAACCAATGAGGCCAGAGATGAGATAATTCCAAATAACTGCGGACAAGATGTGATTCCCTAGCTTCCACTGCAGAGACACATAAAGAAAAAGTTATTCCAAAAATAGGAGCTTGTTCAGGAGGTGATGGGTGACCTTTCACTTGGTCGGTCACCCGTAGGGCAACCTGAATACGTGCTCTCTGTCCACTCTGAATGCTAGATTTTTGAATGCAAAGCTCCTCTTCCCTCAGAAGGTTATAATCTAGTTGAAAAACCAAGCTATTCCACATGTAGCAAGACGAGAGGGCAAGCTTGTGTAGGTATTCCCGGTTCCGCAGGGCAGATAACAAGTGATGATAGCGATTTAGAAATGCAGGAGAGATGAGAGCTCTGTGCACTACGAGCTCCGAAGCCACCTCCTCAAACGCCCGGCAACATTCACTCTTCCCCACACATACCCTACCCTTTTCTGCCTTTAGTATTTTGGGTGTTTCCGTGTTCACGCTCCAAAATGTTCTGCACCAGAATGTTTCTCTCCTTTACCAAAAGCTCACTTCAAATGCTACTTCCTCCACGAAGCACCTAGCCCAAGCGCCGGCTCTGTTTGGGACAAGTTGCTTCCCACTTTCCTGCAATCGTCTGTAAAATACTAGCGTCGAATGGGACTCAGTGAGAGAATCCCCGTGCACCTTTCAACCCAAGATGCGGCTGTGGTTCGGGCTAAGCACAGTAAGCCTGTAAGCACGGTGCTATAGTTAAGGATGGTATTGCCGCCGATGACCACCAGTGGAATAGTGGTGTTCAGTTTGCATGGTATGGTGATAATTAAAACTCACACGTGCCAGAGCCGTGTTCTCACTTTTTTGTGGGCTGTTCTGTGGTCATGAGATTTGCAAGAGAGGACACATTTCTGACGCGCATGAGTTTCAGCAACGGGCAGCCATGCCCAGCAATAGGAATAATTGGGATGGAAGTACCCAAAGGGTTTTGCACCAGTAAGAAACCTGAGGGTCCCAGATGCCGGGATTCACAACTGTAGTTCCAGCACTTTGGGAGGATGAGGCATGAGATTAGCTTAAGGACAGGAATTTAAGACCAACCTGGGCAGCACAGAAAGATGATGCTTCTAAAAAAAAATAATAAAAACACAAGGTGACCATAGAGTTCATGTGCAATTTAAAATAGTGTGCAAGTTCAAATTGCACATGACCTTTGTGGCCTGTATTATCCTCGTGTGGTAGGCCTTGCCTGTAGTCCCAGCTGCTCAGGAGGCTGAGGCAGGAGAATCACCTGAGCCCAGGGTTTGAGGTTGCTGTGATCTGTGATGATGCCACGGGACTTTAGTTCAGGTAACAGAGTGAGACCTTGTCAAAGAAAGAAGGAAGGAAGGGAGAAACTTGAATTAGACCCTGAAAGCTGACATCCTTCCCTTCCAGAGGACAAAGTGGAAATCTCTGGTCAATGGTTTAAACTCCGTAGCAGCATCAAAATGTCTCAGCTGGAATCATTTGGTAGGAAACCTGCAGACTTGACCTTGGCTGGAGGAGAAGACTTTGTGCTGTCTGCAATTGTTCATGAATCGTGATCACTGACGGTTACCTGGGCTCTGCTGACAGCATTATCTCCGCAGCTGAGCCACCTGCCACCGGTCGGATGCATCTGGGATATTATTAGCTTGGTGACGCATCCCTGTTTCCTGGCTGTGACCTTCTGGCTGAGGACATCACACTTTATATGTTACTGGGTTGTTTACATCAAATCTTTAGAACATATCTCAGTTATTTTAGGCAAGGAAGTGCATCCTGGCATAAAAACAAAAATTGTAACATGATTATTGCCATGAGGATAGGTTTCCCTAATAAATATAAACAATAGTTTTATATTAAAGTCATAATCCCTGAAGTCCCCAGAGATCATGGATTCACACTCACAAGGAGGGGCCTTCCTTTCCTCATTACACTGAAACTTGAATTATTATTTTTTTAATTATAGAAACAACTACATTTTTACTCTGAAATACTCCAAACAACACACAAATAAAACAGATATAAAAGTGTGACTCCAGATCCCAAATAGCCAGAGAGGGTCGCTGTCATCCATGTATGTTTGTACATGAAGATAGTTATTTTTCAGGATATTTTAAATTTGCTTCTCCCTCCTAAAAATTAAATCCAAAAGAACTTTTCTGTCTTTCTTTTCATGATCTGTCTCTATCATTATTTTTTTTTTATTTGAGACAGAGTCTCACTCTGTTGCTCAGGCTAAAGTGCAGTGGCCTCAGCTCACAGCAACCTCTAACTCCCGGGCTTAAGCAATCCTCATTCCCCAGCCTCCCAGGGTGCTAGGATTACAGGCAGGAGCCACCACACACACACAAAAAAAATGCATTTAAATGATGCTTTTCTTTTATTCACTTAGCGACAGCGAGTTTGATGCAGAGATTGAATCTGAATGACAGTTTAGGAACTAGAACCACGTGACAGTTAGTTTGGCATCCTCCATTCACCCACACAGCAGAATTATCTTTGAGGGCCCCTAGCCATAGTGACAAAGTGTGCACTCGGGTGTGGGATCGTCCCAGGTGAAGTGAAGTTCTACACGTCATTGCTGCCTGCAGGGGAGTTGCAGTGTTGCTGGGGAAGCTGTGTCCTAGGGGGTGGGCTCGCATGGAGAGAGGAGGGTCTTTGTACAGCCCAGACCTTCAGGCAGGAGTAAGAGGCTGGAAACACTGATACTTTCAGGGGCAGAAGGGGAGAGCCGGCAGGATAGAACCGGTGTGGGGGCATTTGTTTGTGTGCGCTGTCTAAAGAGGACGTCTCAGACACCGTAGGTGATTGCTTAGTAGAAATGCTGGTCGTTTGTTATCAATCTGCTTCCCAGGAAAATATGCCCACCTCCTGCCACGACGCTGACATCGTGACCCTCACCACCTGTTCTTTCCACTCTTTATTTTATGTTATGTTTTTTCTGAACCAACTGACCAGCATCACGGCATCCCAGAAGCACGTGGAATTACGTGAGTGACTCTATCCAGGGACAGACTTTTGTCCGAAATTGGTCGTTTAACCAAATCAATTCTGAAAACCCCATGCAGGAAAAGGAGGTTCAGAGAGGCTCGTGGGCACGCCTTGCTGGGTTCGGTTCGGTTGCTGAAGAAATGAAAGCTGTCTATCCTATCAAGGGCACTTTTGTTTGCAAGCAACAGAAAAATCTCTTATACAAGCTCAACCGGCTAAATAGGACTTATCACAAGGATGCTAGAGCATTCTTGAGAAACCCAGGAGAGGGTGTATTACGGTGTGTCTTGAGGACTGGAAGGAGGCGTAGCAAAGAGGCTGGACAACAGAGTCCTGTCCCGCTCCTCGCACAGCACGGGAGAAAAAATAAATTGTCCTTCAATGGAGATGGTCGGTTGGCTCCTGCAGACTGGCCAAGTCGTCTGGCTGTGGCTGTGTTCCTTGCCTTTCAGTTATTTTGTAACCCTTTGTGAATGGGAGGTTACTGATACATGCATCCTGCAATAGAGTTTCAAATGACTCTCAAAAAGAAAAAAATCGACACTTTGGCCTTCATTTGCAATTCATTTTCTTTGCCCCCCATGAATGTCTGTGTTTTTTCCTCTTTGAAACATCGATGGTATCTGTCCGGCTGTCTCTCTGATTAATGAGTAAAATAAAATTTCCACGTATTCTGTTTTTCTAACCTGTATGAAAGTCATGCTTTTGCTTTCTTTTTCTGAAAAATCACCTTTCCATACCTTGCTTTTGGTAGTTCTGAATGCAGCTGGAGACGTGGCTGTCTCGCGTAGGCTGACTTTGCGTGACCTTGCTTCAAACCAACAGTGCCACGAAATCTCCTCTCCAAATTCTCAACAGAGGAAGATGCAGTGTGTGTGCAGCGTCCCCATTCCCTCTTGCTTCAGTTAAGTACGTGCAGAGGGTGACGCCTGCCTGGGCTGCTGCCATGTTCGCGGCACACAGCCCAGGATGTTGAAGGCAGGGGAAGACGTTCTCAGGAGCGTGTATGAGTGTGTTTGTGTCTGTGCGCGTATGTGACCTCTCCGTGGCTCGGAATGGTTCTTATAAAGAGCAGACATTCAAAACTTGGCAGGCTGCCACACAGTGAACGGCTGTTAACAGTAACTTGTATATTCCTTATAAACCTGGGTCACAAAAGGGCGCCTCCCGCAGGCATGGATAACAAACATTCATTCGTCTCGCACGACTGTAAGTGGTGTCTGTTTTGTACACTTTTTGCCACAGGCTCTTGTGTACACCCCGGGAACTCAGAATGGGCACAAGGCTCAGGGTAATTGAAATTGGTGTGAGTAAGGGCAGCAAACAGTTACACATATATCCTGTGGGAGGCGGACAGGGACCAATGACTTCTGGTTGAGGGGATTAAATATGGCTTTGAGGTACAAGTGGGATTCCGTGAGGAGCCCAGGCTGGAGCAGGTGGGGCAGAGGTGTGTGTGGGGTATCAGGGGTGGAGAGGGGTCCCCCACATTCCACACTGCGGGGACAGTGCTAACAAAGGTTTTGCAGCATAGATCTTTTGGGTGGGAGTGGAGAGGAGTCCCTGCCTTGGCCTCACTGACAGTCTCGCTCCGTCTGGGAGAAGGGATGTTCACGCTGAGTTACCTGCAGCACGCAGGTTGCTGTCCTGTTGCGAGCTCAGAGCTGGCCTTGGCGAGCAGGCTTTTGGAATCAAGCATGCCAATGTCAGAACCTGACTCCAGTTAACTCCAGCAAAAAGGCATGTCTTTTCTAAGAGAAAAAGGCATGTCATAGTGGCAAAGGGAAATCGGACCTCCCACACACAAGAACAGAAAGTTGTAAGACAAAGTTGACCATATATGGGGTTTTTTTTTTCTTGGTTTCGTTTTGTTTTGTTGTCATAGCCAGGCGTTGTGGAGTAGAGTCACTTCCTGGTGGATCTGGGAAGGAATGGGTTATAAAGGAAGATGAGACTTTATTTACCAAAGAGCTCAGAATCATCTTTAACAGCAGATTTTCCTGCCAGGAAGCTTCAAACCTGTGAATCTGATATGTAAAATATGATAAAGTAGATTCAGGTAAATTTTAGGAGAAACATACTGGAGATGTCTTGTATCTTTAATCTGTTTGAGTGCTTTTATCCAGACTTCCGAATGTTACAAATTATTTCTCATTTCTACAGGTGTTTGTATCCTCTTGACATTACAAAACAATTTGTTTGTTTATTCCTGACATTGAGACAGGTGTGTGAGAATGTTTCCACTCAACCTAGGAGACAGTTTGATTGCCGTGTTCATAGTGAAGCATTTTAACGTGAAATCTGAATCCCAAGGGTGTGACAGATTGAAAAGCCCCCTGGCAGAAGAAAATCCCCTGGTGAAATTTCAATTATGCCTTAGGAAATCTGGAAACAAACAATGCAACTCATAGGTAGATGCAGTGCCATCAGTGAAGTTCCCCCCAAATCATCCTGCAAAACAGAAAACAAAAGGATTGGAATTTAAATCAGTGTCTGTAATCCACAGCCACATGGCCTGGGGATCAATGATGACTGGAACATCCAGGGATTCGGAAGGATGGGGACGTGCCAGAGTCAAAGCTGGTTTGCAAGACCTGGCTGGGGAACCATGGGGTGGACAGTTCAAAGAAAAGCATAGACAGAGAGAGACACTTTCTAACTCTGTAATGTTTTTTATTTCAAGTGGATATTTTGGTTGTGGAACACATGTGGCTCCCAGATCTCTAGTCATTGGAAGAAATGAGAGTGAAACTTGAACAAATTTGTGGAAACAGAGGAACCACAGTTCCAATTTTTTTTTATTTAGCAAAACTAGTAATAATAATGCTGTCATTTTGTTTCATTTTATGGGGGCAAATGCCCTCTTCAGATACATTATTCTCAAAGTTGAGAGAAAAACCATTTGTAGGTAAATGTCAACCTAAAAGGAGGAAATAATCAAGGCAGACAGGAAGGAAATTTCGTTTTCTTGTTCTTTTCTTTGGAAGGTGAAACAATCAGACTTCCAGTATTGTAGACAAGGCATGAACATATCACAAATGAACCTTCTCTGTCCGTACTTAAATGCACACTGGGGACTGGTTCTCCCTGGGGGTTAAAACACATGCCCTGGAGATAATTTGCAGGTATTGAAGTCTTTTAAGTTCATGGTCACTGGCTTGGCTAGTCTGTTTACTACGTATGTGTTTCTCCCCGCTTGATTGATGGCTAACGTCTTCCTTCCAAGATGGCGGCCCAGCTCTTGACATCTTCGTCATTACCTGTATGTGTTTCTCCCCGCTTGACTGATGGCTAACGTCTTCCTTCCAAGATGGCGGCCCAGCTCTTGACATCTTCATCATTACCTACCCTCAGTGCCAGATTTTCTGCCCTGTCTCCCATGACGCTCTTTTTCCATGTTGAGAAACACTTGTATGTGCCAAACCTATTATTTTTGAAATGTTTTATTTTAACATTTATTTCAAACTCACTGGATAGTTGTAAAAACAGTGTATGGAATTCCTATGTATGTTTTATACAGATTTACAAATTGTTTGCATTTTGCCCCATTTGCTCTCTCTCCTATCTCTTTTTTGTCCTATCTCTCTTCCTCTTTCTCTTCTCCCTCTTCTCCTGTCCTCTCTCCCCCTCCTCTTACCTCTTCCTTGATGATTGACAGTAAATTACATATCATGGTTTTTCCTCCTAAATATTTCAGTGTATGTGTCTTAAGAAGAACAAAGATATTCTATTATACAACTAGGGTGCCATGATGGAAATCAAGAAATCCAACCTTGCCATATTTTTATTTAATCCACACTCTGTATTTAAATTGCACCTATTTCCCCAATATTCTATATATAAATATATTCATATACAGTTATTATAAATATACAAATATATTTCATATATAAATAAAAACACATTATATAAATATATTATACACATATATAAATGATTCGTATGAACATATACTTGTTATAAATACATAACTTATAAACATCTGTTAAAATAAAGATACATGCTTTCCAGCACTAGGTCTAACCCAAGATCTCACAATGCATATGGCATTCCTTTAATGTGAAACAGTGCCTTCTTCAATTATTTTCTAGATTAGACACCAAAGGCATCTGGGGACCATCATTTAATTTTTAGATTCAGTTGACTTCCACTGGAGCAGAGATACTGTGGAACACACAGTGATAGGATCAATCTGACGACGAAAACAGAAGTTCAGCCACTTGGGTCCTCAGAGAGGGCCTTCCCATTGGTGGCACGCTCATCCACTTGTACTCTCTCACTAGGGTCTCTATCCAGGAGCTCAGAAGCTTAATATGATTTAGGTCACCCCTAAGGTTCATCAGTTCCATAATAAACATAGTCTGAATACTCAATCTTATGAAAGGGGACATGAATGAGAAGTAGAAACAATTATTACTCCGATTTCAGTAGTTGTGAAGCTGTGAATGCCACTGCACCTGCACACTCATCTTTTACTAGTAACTGACATCATCAGCCAGATACTGTCCCACCCCAGCCCAGGTTAGGCAACTCAGAGGACTGGAGTCTAAGGACAGAGGTCAGGGATGAAATTCAGTGTCAGAAACTCCTCTCTCAAAGCTGACCTTGGTGAACATAGATTGACTGTGTTCTTGGATGATGCCTCCGTGTGCCCTGTTACATTTTCCCTGCTATGCTGCTGTACACAGTCTATTTAATAGACCAAATACATCCTCAAGTATGCTTTCTTTCCACTCTAAAACTCCCATGAAATACTGGAATTATGTTACCGTTCTTCGTATAAGTGAACCAAGATAACCCAGCAAGTGTCACTGAAATTCCTGGTGCACAAACACAACATGATGTGTTATTAAACAAGGGGTCATAGAATTGGCAGTCCATGTAGTAACCATTTCACCTTTGATTGATTCATGAAAATGAGCACTTTGTTGAGCCAGTAGTGTCCCTGGGAAGGGACCAAGAAGGACTGAGAAGTTCCCAGGAGGAGAGCCCCTCCTAAGTAAGCAGTCAATTCAACGAACATTGATTGGACACTGCTCTGGTTGTGAGATTAGCAGAAAAGCCAGTTTTGTCTAGAACTGGGTGGGTAAATGCTAGAATGAGAAACATATGAAATGTTAACCAGGGCCAGTTGTAAGAAGCACTGGGTGCCGGGATGTAGCTTGAATTTTATTACAGATGGAAGAAAAGAATCCGTTATGAAAAGGCACACATGTGCCATCAATCCTCACCTCCACAGGCCTTAGAGATTTACCTCAAATATTTCTCTTGTTTCACAAGAATAGTGTCAAGGAAACAGAGGGCTAAAGCAGAACATTATGAGGAAATTAGTAGGTGATTATGCCATTGAAAATTTATAGCAGAATATATCAACATTGGCAGTCGTGAGGACGCAGTGACTCAGAAGACAAGATGAATGAGTCTGACATAGCGAGGTACAAGATGATGTGAGAAATGTCCATGTTTATGTTTTGCTCTGTGTATATATATCAAAAGGGAGTTGGCCTTTGGAAGGTGAGAATTGACCAGTAGGGAGGTACTTTGGGGAAGGACAAGGTGAATATAACAGGGTCTGGGATTTTTTTTTTTTTTCCAGTGACAATTAGGAAGGACGAGGTGAAAACTGAGATCCTGGAGAACTGAATATGCATCCCAAGGTGGAGGTGGTGGAAATGTGGTGTCAAGAGTGAGCATTCTGTGACTGCTTTGCTGGTTTTGTGTTAGCCATTGATTGCCATGCATAATAAGTTACCACAAACCTAGGGCTTCGAGGCTCACATTTCTGGAGATCAGACCTCCAGGATGGTATGTCTGTACCTCCAGCTCAGGGTCTCACAAATCTGAACTTCAGGGGTTCATTGGTCTGGGCTCTGAGGGTAGAATCTGCTTCTCATAGTCTCCAGAAGCCTTCTGGAGGCTTTCTGCACTGCTCAGTTCATATGATTACACAGAACCCCCTGGATGGGCCAGGACAATCTCCAAACCTGAAATTCAACTGATTAGTAACCTTAATTGCATCTTCATATCTCCTTTTGCAAAGTCAGGCAATATATTTGCAATCCCAGGGATTAAGAAATGGAACCATCATAGGGGTGTTGATTCTGCAGACTCCAGATTTTAATCTCTATGCTGTCCTGAAATGCACAATTTTAGGCAAGGTCTTGCATTATGTTCCTCAATATCCTTGAATGTGAAATGAGGAAAATACTGGCAAATAATTCATGGCAACATATGAAGGATTAAACATGTTAATACCTGTGCAACAAATAGAATGATGCTTCACAATGTCTGATAAGTGTGAGATGTTATTTTTTTTATTAAATCATATCTGTGTACATTAGTATGATCAAGGGGTACAATGTGCTGGTTTCATATACAATCTGAAATATTTTCATCAAACTGTTTAACATAGCCATCGTGGCATTTTCTTTTTCTTTTTTTTTTTTTTTTTTGGCATTTTCTTAGTTATTGTATGAAGACATTTGCATTTTGCATTTAATAAGTTTCACCTGTACCCTTCTAAGATGCACCATAGATGTGGCCCCAATTACCCTCCCTCCCCCTGCCCCTCCTTTGCCGCTTTCCCCATATTCTTGTGCTATAATTGGGTTATAGCCTTCATATGAAAGCTATACATTAGCTTCATAGTAGGACTGAGTACATTGGATACTTTTTCTTCCATTTTTGAGATATTTTGCTAAGAAGAATATGTTCCAGCTTCATCCATGTAAACATGAAAGAGGTAAAGTCTTCATCTTTCTTTAAGGCTGCATAATATTCCATGGTATACATGTACCAAAATTTATTAATCCATTCATGGGTCAGTGGTCATTTGGGCTTCTTCCATGACTTAGCAATTATGAATTGGGCTACAGTAAACATTCCAGTACAGATGTCTTTGTTATAATGTGATTTTTGGTCTTCTGGGTATATATCTAGTAAAGGAATTATAGGATCGAATGGCAGGTCTATTTTTAGATCTCTAAGTATTCTCCAAACATCTTTCCAAAAGGAACATATTAGTGTGCATTCCCACCAGCAGTGTAGACATTACTTAGAAATAAAAATAAAGCAGGAGTAATCACGCTACCAGACCTGAGACTACTATAAATTGATAGTGATCAAAACAGCATGGTACTTGGCACAAAAACAGAGAGGTAGATATATGGAACAGAATAGAGAACCAAGAGATGAACCCAGCTACTTACCATTACTTGATCTTTGATAAGCCAATTAAAAACATTCAGTGGGGCAAAGACTCCCTATTTAACAAATGGTGCTGGGTGAACTGGCTAGCGACCTGTAGAAGACTGAAACTGGACCCACACCTTTCACCATTAACTAAGATAGACTCTCACTGGATCAAAGATTTAAACTTAAGACATGAAACTATAAAAATACTAGGAGAAAGTACAAGGAAAACTCTTGAAGGAATCGGCCTGGGTAAATATTGTATGAGGAGTACTTCCCAGGCAATTGAAGCATTATCAAAAATACACTACTGGGACTTGATTAAACTAAAAAGCTTTTGCACAGCCAAGAAGATAGTAAGTATAGCAAGGAGACAGACCTCAGAATGGAAGAAGATATTTGCAGGTTATGCCTCCAACAAAGGTTTAATAACCAGAATTCACAGAGAACTCAAATGTATTAGC
>CAUYON010165926.1:0-19040 GCA_963573935.1 Arctocebus calabarensis
CAGCGGCTCACAGCAGCCGTGAAGGCTGGAGGGGAGGGGGCTTCGCAGGGCTGTTGGTGGGGACTTGAACTTCAGTTATTCTCCAGCTGAAGTGCCTGGGGGCCCTCCTCGCCAACTTCCACAGCTCAAAGTGTCTTTTCCGCACCTCTCAGGCTTCACTAGGGTCCCTGCCTAGTATAACGCTGGCTGGTCACCCATTCTTTCTCTCTCTCATTGATCTGGGGAAAAGGTGCTCGCCATTTTGAACATTCTGATGTGTCAGTCCAGGGCTAGGTCTCCATGGTTCCTAGCAGCGCCCCTTTCTGATCCTCAAACTCTGAGTTCCACACTTCAGTGGAATTTTCTCTGATAAGAGCTTGTGGGTTGGGACCTGCTGTCCTCCCTGTGGGAGGGGCCGGCTGCCCCTCTGCCGGGCAGGGGGAAATGGTTTGCAACAGTTTCCATGCTTAAGAACTATATTTCAAACATGCCAATTCTCCCGATCTCTGTGTCTCACCAGCTGCCCGTCCACTCCAATAGTTCACACGGGAAAAGATCCAGAGCTCCCACCCTCTCATCTGCTGACCAGGGAGAGATTGGCTACAGGACCATCTCCGCCGCCATCTTCCAGCACCCCCCCCCCTCAAGACATAGACATTTGAAGCAGAATAGAAAACCAAGAAATACAGCCAGTTTCTTATCATCACCTGATCTTAACAAACCCAAAAGCAGATCCTGGGGAAAAGAATCCCTATTCAAGAAATGGTGCTCCCCAAACTAGATAACCACATGTAAAAGACTGAAAATGGACCCATACCTTTCATGACTTACAAAAATTGATTCAAGATAGATAAAAAATTTAAATCTAAGGTATGAAATTATAAAAATCCTAGAAGAATGCATGAGAAAAATTCTTAAAAATGTTGAAGAAGCCCAAGTGCCCATCGCCATGAGTGGATTAATAAATTGTGGTATATGTGTACCAAGGAATACTATGAAGCATTAAAAAAAGATGGAGATGTTAACTCTTTTATGTTAACATTGATGGAGCTGGAAAATATTCTTCTTAGTAACGTATCTCCCAGGAATGGAAAAAAAAATCTAATATGCTCAGTATTACTGTGAAATCAATTTATAATCACTCACACTTGTATAGAAAAATGAAACACAACATTGTAACCTAATTGTTTATACCCTCAAATTAATCTGAAAAATTTTTAAAAACTTTAGGAGGTTATATGGAACCCCATGGTAACCACAGAGGAAATATGCATACAATGAGAAAGATATCAAATATGGCAATGCAAAATATCAAGTGAACACAAAGGATGGCAGTAATGGAAAAAAATAAGGGAGGAAAAACTTTGAGGCATATAGAATTTCAGTTGACAAACTTCACAAAATTTAGCATATTTTCATAAAACTCTCAAAATATTCGGAAAAGAAAAAAATACTTCATCATTATAAAGGACATACATAAAAACACACAGGTAACATCATACTGAATGGTGAACACCTGAACCATTTCTCCTAAGACAAAGATGCTCACTTTTGTCACTTCAATGACTGGTTTGAGTCAGGCTGGCTTGAGTAGTTAAGGGAACAGACCTAATTAAGACTCTGCAAGGTCTAAAGACCTTGTAGATGGGTTGCCTTGAGGTAGAGGTTAATCAAGATTAATCAAAGTCCCAGAGACTTTCTGACATGGACAGACAGATGTGATCATACTGACTTTGTTGTTTTGGTTGATTAGGATTCTAGCGAGGGGGCTCCCCAGAAAGAACAGATGAGGGGTGGCACCTATGGCTCATCGAGTAGGGTGCCGGCCCCATACACGGAAGGTGGTGGGTTCAAACCCAGCCTCGGCCGAATTACAAAACAGAAAAATAGCCAGGCGTTGTGGCAGGTGCATGTAGTCCCAGCTACTCGGGAGGCTGAGGCAAGAGAATCGCCTAAGCCCAGGAGTTGGAGGTTGCTGTGAGCTGTGTGACTCCAGGGCACTCTACCCAGGGTAATGAAGTGAGACTTTGTATCTACAAAAAAAAAAAAAAAGAAAGAAAGAACAGATGAGGGTCTCCAAGGACTGACTCAATCAGAAAGACGCAGAGAACCACAAAGTAGAGATATTGTCAGTGCCTCAAATAGAGGGTATTTGGGGCATGTGCACAGCTGAGGTGACAGTATCTCTAAATGAACTGCCCCATAAACATAGTAAAAAAATCACACCCACCAGCCCCATGAAAAATTACAAATACCTTGGCAACCCCCAGAAACTGCCTTACAAGGATAGAAAAGGGGAAACTTCCCAATTAGGAATTCTCCACCCTTTCCTAAGAGAAACCATGAATTTCAACTCCCTCCACATTTAACATAAAATTAGGGAATCAGCATAAAAGGAGAGATCTTATCAAACTTTGTGCTGGGACACCAGCGCCTCTTCCTGGCCTTTACTCCTTTTGCCTAGTTCTCTCTCATCACTTCCCCATTCTTTTTCTACAAACTCTCCACCACTCTTTTTGGATGCTCTTCAATGGCTTTAGCTCACAGGAGCTGACCTATTCCTTCTTTGGAATGTACTATTCTTTAATATTTAATAATACTTCAGCACTTTGCCTGCTTGCACCTGTTTTCTCTGCTCATTGCTCTTCCACTGACTCCCTCCAGTAACCATTCTTCGGTACTAAGAACCAAGAGCCTAAGACTACAGGGACCTGACACCTGGTCCCATCAACACCTAATATTACTTTATTTGGCAAAGAGACTTTTTAATGTGGTCCAAGTTAAGGATCCTGAAATGGAGAGAGTGTCCCAGATTATCTGGGTAGGCCTGATGTAATTATAAGGGTCTATGTAAGAGGGAGTCAGAGAAGAAAGCCTCGTGCTAATCCACACAGAGATTAGAGTGATACCTTTAAAGATGAAAGAAGGGCAACAAACCAAGGAATACTGGTGACAAGTAAAAGTTGGAAAAGACAAGGAAGAAAGAATCCTCCCCCACAGACCTTCCAGAAGGAACCAGCCCTGCTGACACATCGACTGTAGCCCAGCAAACCCATTTTGGGACATCTGACCTCAATACAAGAAAATGAATGTGTTTTTATGCCACTAAGTTTGTGGCATTGTATTAAAGTGGAAATCAGAAACTCAAACATCCTCCCGTAGCATTAGGAAGGATGGCCTGTCCTTCCTCTCCAGGTAGCTGGATCTCCATCTCCTCTCTTCTGCCACTAAGTCTCCCTCTTCCTGTTGACCAAGGTCCTTTTGGCCTGGGCAGGAGGACACTGTCATCCTCTCTCCACCCACACCCAAGCAGAGCCCCAGACCTCAACAAGCTCTCCAGGCCCAGCCTGGCAGGCAGCTTCCTTGCCAGTGGGAAGCCCTGTGGGATTCAGGTGGTGGAGGGGACTGGAGAGCATTCAAGCTACCATGAAGGTTGAGTAACAGTGTTTGGTTTCAAACCTTAGAAATATCTGAGAATTTTCTCCCTGACATTTTTCATCACGCAGGTCTCTCCAGTGCCCAGGCTCATCCCCCTTCTCAGCCTTTAGTCCTCTTACTTAGTCCTTTCTCACTGCCCCGCCCATTTTCTTTCCTCAAGAGGAGAGACAAGCTGAAACAGAGTCTTCCTGCAGACGCTAAGGTATAAAGGACCCAGACATGGACCGTGCTCCAACATTCTGGGATACCCACCCAGGGTGAGTGTTCTCATTCCGGACAGGCGGGCAGAGATCGCTATGGCCCCTCCAGAAGCTCCCCAAACCGGCTGTTTCCCTCTGACCTCCCAGGAACCGTCAGTGCAGCTCCCCCCCCAACCTTGCCCACAGGCTGCCCCAGATTCTCACCGATCACAGTCCCAGGATCCCCTCTGCTCCCCACCCCCCTCCAGAGCATGACTCCCAGGATAGGTTGGTCACCCAGTGAACATCCCCCTCCCACCTCCAGCGGATACTGGGGCAGACCCGCCCGCGTGGGAGTGGGGGCTGGAGGCACTCCCAGTCTTCATCCTGCGCCCTCTTTGTGCTGGGATGCCAGTGCCTCTTCCCGGCCTTTACTCCTTTTGCCGAGTTCTCTCTCATCACCTCCCCATTCTTTTTCTACAAACTCTCCACTACTCTTTTCGGGTGCTCTTCAATGGCTTTGCTCCGCGTAGCAATACAGCGCCCGCGCCTTTAGGAACCGGGGTCTCAGTCCGGGGACAGCCCTCTCCCTCCTTTTCTCCTGCTCTGGTGGGGACACCTCTTCGCACACTGCTCCGCGTGAGCCCTAATAGGAAATTTGGGATGGTGGGATTCGTGATAGGTCAGTCCGGAACCCACGGGGTGGGACCAGGCATATACAAATGAGAGGGACAGGCTTCCGGTGATCTCTGGGCCACCGTCCTGCAACAACCCCACCCCCAAACCCCGGCCCGCAGCATAGCCAGCACCCAGGGGTGCGAACCGCTGGGACAAGGACCCCACCCAGGCTCCCTGTCAGACCAAGGGTGGGGTAGGGCCCCGACCCCGGCGAGCCTGTGTGTCGGCTCTGTGATTCCTCCTCTGTGTCCCTTTCTGCCATCTATATGGCCTCTTTCAGGTCTCTGCCCGTCTGGCCCCCCTTCTTTCTTGCCAAATTCTGCCCCTTCTCTCTTGGATTTCCCACCCCACCCACCCCCCCATAAAACAGATTCTTCTCATTTTAACCGTAAAGGAACCTCACTCAAGAGAGACAGTTCCCTTCCCACCACCCCACACCTGGTCTGGTCTGGTCAGGCTCATTAGGGGCCGCCTGATTGTCCGACCACTGATGTCTCCCGGCAAAAGTCCAGAAAGCCAGAGTCAGCAACCTGCCCTCTCAACCTGCCCCGACGCCTGTCTTGGCCTCTTTAAGAGCCTCGACTCATTTCCACAGGCAGCCAGTAGGGATTCTCTGAGAATCTTAGCAGAAGCATCAGAGTCCTCTATTTTTTTGCTACAGTTGTCATTATTGTTTAGCTGGCCAAGGCAGGGTTCCAACACGCCAGCCTCGGTGGCCAGCTCCATAACCTCTGTGCTACAGGCGCTGAGCCACTATAGTCTTTCTTCTTGAGCGCCTGAATACCTGACTTGTGGCTCTTGCGATTCTAAAGCAGTAAATTAAATAGGATTCAGTAAAGCCAGCAGTGCAGGGGAGACGTAGAGGTAAGAACCCGGGTGCCTGGGAAGTGGGAAGGGAAGGCAGGTGAGGTGTTGGGGGAACAGAGGCAAAGGAGGGGAGTGAGAGTGTGAGTATGTGCACAGGACAGTAGACTGGCACCTATCCTCTTCCTGGCTGCACATAACAGACTTGAGCATCTATGTGGAGAGGGAGATCAGAGGCAACGCTGGTGCAACGCTGGTGGTGCCGCGGAACAAGGGTTTTATGAATGATGCTCTGGACACAAACACAGATGTTTCAGTGCTGTGACACTGAGAATGTTTCCAAGGAGAGAAAGAAAGATTCCTGCAGGCTCTGTGTGGAGACCAACGCTCAGGTAGGGCCTGGAGGAATACAGGGCTGAGGAACATCCCAAGTAAGCACCACAGCTGACATGCAAGTGTCCTCGTGATGGGCACAGGGCTGGGAGGATCCTCTAAGGAGCTGTGTGGATCACAGCTAAGGCCATAAGAGACAGACGTACCAACCACAAAGTACACATCAGACACTGCAGATAGCACTCTAGAAGATTATCTTATTTGAGTATCAAAATGACCCTACGTGGACTATGATATTGCATGACAGGTACAGAGTACAGTCTAAGGGCTCAGGCTGAGGTTTAGCTCCTGTGTAGATGAATCATGCTGCCATCCTCAGTTATTTAATTGCTCTGGATCTTATCTCTGTCATCTGTGAAAGACAAGAATAACAGTGATTATGAAAAAAGGAATGAACAGGATAAGGAGGGTAATGCAAAGTGTGTGCCGTCATGAAGGCCATATATGAGCACGCTGTAATTCTTTTCCTGATCATACCCATCTTATCTATAAGAAAACATAGAATCTGTAACTTACCCAAGACACATACTGATATGTCTGAGAGTTGAAATTTGAGTGACTAACTCCCTGACACTAGAACACAAAACCGCACCCATGGAAACGTACTTGCCCAGCAAACTCCAAACTTGCAGTGTCTTCAGATGACCACACCCTAGTGTCAGGATGCTAAGGGGGTTTATGTATCAACCAGGAAATTTTACACCTATCCATATTATCTTTAGAAAGTGGGGGCTAAATAAAGTTACTGAAGACAAAAATGATTAAGACAGTTCACTCTTCCACACAGCCTCATTAAAATAACTGTTAAAGAATTATTTCAGCAAGAATAAAGGTATGCTTCAAGAAATACACCAGGAATACAGTAAAAATGATCACAGAAATATGTGATTTTACAGTGTAATTAACTTCTTTACCCATTTTAAAATCATTAACGTTTACCAATATCATGAGATTAGTCTAGGGTATTAGGACTATTCTAGGACACTTGTGAGGAGAATATAAACATGCAATTGATGTAATTCTTATTAGGACATTCATCATTAAGCTGATTTTAGGAGTTCAGGCCTTCCAGAATGACTGAATGAGGTCAGCATATCCTCTCCCTGAAGAGCACTGATCAGAGTCACCAGTTCCACAATAACATGTTGTAGACTGAATTGTCCCTATTCCTCCCCTCTAATGCAACTAACAGAAATTATTAAACAGGTAACAATAATAGGACTTTGAAAGCTGGAAAGAAGAATGCAGATGAGGGTCCTCAAGACTTGAGGAATGGTAGATGTTTGGTCCCTGTGTTTTTTATTCCATCTCCCAAATACCAAGGACCTGGTGTCAAAGAGGCCTACAATCTAGAACCTAAAGAGAAGCCAAATAGAGATCTGTGGGGAACCCCTCACAAGTGCCCACTCCATGAAGAGGTCACCAGTAAACAGCCCCACCTGCCCACACCAGCAAAGCCATGTCTCCTGTCCTCCACCAGTGGCATGGAGAGACCTTGGCACAATGGCTTCTTGTGGTGATGGCAAAGTTGCATATCTTAAATATAGTGGTGCTTGAATGAAGCTACTCATATGTTAAAACTTCACAGAGCTACAGAGAACACACAAAATGAATGCACATGTAATGGTAAAATCTGAATCACCTCTATGGATTGTACCAATGGCCATGTTCTGTTTTTATATTGTGTTATATTCACAGTGGGTGAAAGGTTCACAGGACCTCCTTGTACATTTCTATGATATATAATTAATCCCAAATTAAAACTTTTAAGGCAATGACAAAACTGGACAAGATTGCCATAAATGACAATATAAAAACTAGGGAAATGATATGAGGATAAGCTGCAAAACTTACTGAGATTTTTCTAGTTTTGCATACATTTGTTGTTTGAATGTGTATGTGTGGATAGTTTTAAGTATTTTTACGTATGTAGCTTCATGTAACCGCCACCACAATCAATGTACAGTACTTATCTATCGCCAGTTTTCCTTGCATACCTCCTATAACCATAGCCATCTTTTCACCCTCCTTCCCTAACCCCTGTTGACCTGTTCTCCATTTCCATAATTATGTTATTTCAAGAAGGTTACATAAATGGAATCACAGCTGTGCAACCCTTGGGGATTGGCTTTATGCATATACCATAATTTCCTTGAGATCCATCAAAGCTATGTGTATCAATAGTTCATTTCACTTTATTGCTAAAGAGGGTAGGGACGTAGCACAATCATTTAACCATTTGCTCATTGAAGCACTTTTGGCTACTTTCCAGTTTGGGGCTGTTATAAATAAAGCTGCTATGAATACTTATAAAATAGAAAGAACAGAGAAACAAGAGAAATAAAAGACATGAGACAAATAGGAAATAAATAGCAAAATGGAAAAGTTATATCCAACCATGGTGATAATTACATTAAATCTGAATATATTAAAATGTCCAATAAAAAAGGCAGAGATTAGATTTTTTAAAAAGCAAGACCCAGGGATCGCCTCCAAGATGGCAGTTTAGAGACATCTTCTCACCAGCCTGTCTTGGCAAGGTTGGTGAGAGGAGAGACTGGCCCCCTCCATCTTAATTGTCTCACCCAGAATCAGTGTTGGGAAGGCACCAAGGGACAGCATGGAATATCAGGAGCCAAAAAGATAAGAAGGAAGGGAGACTAGCATGGAAAGCAGGTGCAGGAGAGTGCGGTGACCCAAGGATGAAGCTTGTAGGTACAATCCCTTGGGGACCAGGGCCCCGGAGAACCTCCTCCACTCCTCATGGCCCCTTGTAGGGGTAGACCAAGGACCCACCAGAATTTGGGTGGACTTGTACCCCCGGGTAGAGGATCTGGAGTGAAATAAGCAGAACCAGGGACCCATATGATGGAGCTGGTAATTTGCAGCTGGGTGCTTCTTTGCACAGAGCACAGGCAGGTCTGGGCATAGAATCTGGTCAGCAGGAAACCCAACAGGCTGAAAAACATTGGGAAAAAAGAGTCCCACCACCACACTTCAAAGACATGCAGATCAATAACTAAAGTCTTGAGATAGTTCCTATGTGGTCCCAGTTTGTCATAGATTCCCAGGCTCCTGTGGCAGGGCTGGCTTTGGTTCTACCTCCCAGACTTGGGCAACCACACTCAGGCTGGTCCTGCAGTGCCACAGACAAGATCACGGAGGTTCTGCCTTCCCCATGGGACCTTTTTAATCTCTGGGTACCATTTAAATTACTGAGGCATGCATGACCCTGCCTCAGAAAAAGTACATAACACCCAGACTTATCACAAAACTGGGTGACAGCTCCCTGGAGAGTCGAGCATATGCCCCATGCCTGAGACACCACCCCCAGGGTTTCAACACCTGCACAGCAAAACAGGAAATCCAGACCTGATTTCCCTGGCAACCAGTTGAAAAATTTCCAGACATAAAAATCCATCAGACCACCACATTTAGCAAAAGCTGTGTTTTTCTCCCAATACCAGAGCACCACCTAGTGTTCATGCTAAAAAAAATTGTAGCTATACATAGTGATTACACTTAAAATGGTGTGTTTTCTTTTTCTTTTTCTTTTTCTATTATCCTTTCGTTATCTCTTCCAGGGCATCAAAGAGGATATTATAACCTCAGATATATTTTTTCTTTCATTTATCTTTTATTTTTACCTCATTATTATTTCCCTTTTTTGTCTTTCTTCCCTTTTCTCTTCTTTTCTTCCCTGTACCAAAGGGCCATTTCAAGCTTAAGGCATAGAAGCAAAGAATATCAAAGGGAAAGAGGAAGAGAGAGAAGTAAGTAGAGTAATATAAATATTAAATTTATTATTAAATAAAAATTTTTAATTTATTTATCAAATAAATAAAAAGAAACCATACATGAGGAACCAAAAGGAAAAAAAACACTGGCAACATGAAGAATCAGAACAGATTAACTTCCCCAAGGGAAGCTATGTAGCTCTCATGGATGACCCCAATTATAAATAAATTGTGAAAATGGCATAAATGGAAGTCAGATTATGTATGATAAAAATGATGAAAAGAACTCAAGGGAAAGTAGAAAACCAGCAAAAGGACATCCAAAACTTGACCCAAAACAGTATGAAAGACAAGACAAAGTCCCCAAGGATCTCGACAATATTAGACAGGATATAACAGAGCCCAAACAAATAAAGGAATTTTTCTGGGACTTTCAAAATGTAGTGGAAAATTTCAACAATAGATTCAACTATGGAAAAGAAATAATCTCAGAGCCCAAAGACAGGCTTTTGAGCTTACTCAGTTACTCTCCTTTAATAAGCAGAAGAGAGTAAAAGCAGTGCAATCTCTCAGAGAATTATGGGACGAAGTGTACAAACATATGAAGTACATGTATCCTTGAAGGAGAAGAAGAGAATCCCAAAGGCATGGAAGCCCTAATTGATGATATCACTACTAAAAATTCCCAAGCATTGCCAAAAAGTCAGATATACACCTACTAGATGGGTATCAAACCCTAGGTCTTCTCAATTCAAGCAGAGCATCGCCTAGACACATTGTAATTAACCTGGCCAGACTCAAAATAGAAGAGAAAATTCTGCAGGCAGCCAGGTATACGCAGCAGCAGCTGACCTAGAGGGCAAGCTCATCAGGCTGGCAGCAGAAATTTTACAAGCCAAAATACAGTGGGATGCCACTTTCAACCTTCTCAAAAAAAAAAAAAACATGCTATGAACCTAGGATTGTGTCATACTAAACTAAGTTTCATGTTCAATGGAGAAATCAAATCTTTTACTGACAAGTAAACATTGAGGAAATTTACCACTACAAGACCAGCTCCACGGGAAGTACTCATACTAGTACTATATGCAGACCAAGACAGTGAACCATCAGCAAAGTAAAGACACCCAAAAAGTAAAGGACAAAACCTACTATCCACAATGGCCCAAGTGATAAAAGAAGACAACAGAACTCCACACAACAAGATGAACAGAAATCCACCTTAGTAATCAATTCTCTCAATAATTGTAAAAGGCTTGACTTCTCCATTGAAGAAGCACAGGTTAGCTGATTGGATAAAAAAAAAAAAGTACAAGCTAAGTATATGCTATCTTCAAGTTATACATCTAATCCCCAAGAACAAAACAAGACTGAAAGTTAAGGGTTGAAAAACAAGATTTCAGGCAAATGGATACCAAAAGAAAGTGGGAGTCATAATTCTTTCTGTGGTTACAATTGACTTTAAAGGGACAAAAATAAAGACAAAGGTTAACTCTATATACTGGTCAAGGGAAAATATATAACAAGAAGACATTTCAATCCTAACTATTTATGCACCCAACATTAATGCCCCCAGATTTACAAAATTAAATCTACTTGGTCTGAACAATACGGTACTGTACAATGCTGTAATAGGAGGGACCCAGATACCACAAAGATACAAAAGATCATCACTGAATACTATGAAAAAATTCTGAAAAGATCCTGAAAACACACTAAACAAATAAATTATGAACTTAAACACAACTCTAGAACAAATGGGCTTAACAGACATACACAGAACATTTCACCCCCATACTACTGAATATAGATAGGTTCTTCTCATCAGCTCATGGATCATTCTCCAAGATCAATCATATCCTTGGACACAAATCAAACCTCAACAAAGTTAAAGAAAAGAAATTATATCTCCTATCTTTACAGACCACATTGGAATAACAGTAGAACACAATTACAATAGAAACACTCATCCCCACACAAAGTCATGGAAATTAAACAACCTTTTGCTGAATAAGGGCCAGGTCAACAAGGAGATAAAGAAGGAAATTATTAGATTCCTTGAATAAAATGACTGTGAAGCCACAATCTATCAAAACCTGTGGGATAATGCAAAAGTAGTCCTAAGAGAAAATATTTATTACATTAAATGGTCATATCCAAAAGATGGGAAAAGCACAAATCAATAACCTAATGAATCATCCCAGGGAACTAGAATTACAATCCCAAACCCAATAGAAGAACAGAAATAATAAAATTAGATCAGAACTAAATGAAATTGAGAACAAAAGAAAGATGCAGAAGATTAATCAAACTAAAAGTTAGTTCTTTGAAAAGATAAATAAAACTGATGAATCCTTGGCCAGATTAACCAGAAACAGAAAAGCAGATCTCTAATTAAGTTCAATCAGAAACAAAAGGGGAAATAACAACAGATACCACAAGATACAAAAGATCATCACTGAATACTATGAAAAAAATTCTATGCCAGAAATTTGAAAACATGGAGGAAATGGACCAATTTCTGGGATCAGGATTGGCTACCTCCCTAGACTCAACCAGGAAGACAGAAAACTTTTGAACAGGCCAGTATCAAGCACTGAAATTGTAAAAACTACAAAAAAGATTACAACAACAAAAAAAGTCCTAGACAAAAGGGTTTCCACCAGAATACTACCAAACCTTCAAGGAAGAGATCTTACCCATATTGCAGTACCTATTTCAAAACATTGAGAAGGAAAAAACCCTCCTAAACTCCATGAAGCAAATATCACTCTGATACCAAAATCAGGAAAAGACACAACAAAAAAAGAAAATGATGGACCAATGTCATTAATGAATATTAACTCAAAAATCTTAGCAAACAAAATTAAGCTACATATAAAAAAAACTATCATGCCCAAGTGGACTTCATCCCTGAGATGCAAGACTGGTTCAGTATACACAAATCCATAATTTGATGTGATGTTATTTACCACATCAACAGAAGTAAAACCAAAAACCATATATATGATCCCCTCAAGAGATGAAGAAAAAGAATTTGACAAAATACAGCATCCTTTATAGATAAGAACACTTAAGGAAATTGGCATAGATGGGACATTTCTTAAACTGATAGAAACCATCTGTGGCAAACCCACAACCAATATCATACTGAATGAAGAAAAACCGAAGGCATTTTTGCTTAGAAGTAAAACCAGACAAGTATGTCCACTATCACCACTACTATTCACCATAGTGCTGGAAGTTCTAGCTAATGCTATCAGGCAAGAGACAGACATCAAGGGTAGCCAAAGGAGAAAGATGAGGTCAAACTATCACTCTTTGCTAATCTTACACTTCGAAAATCTCAAGGACTCAACCATGAGACTCTTGGAAGGGATCAAACAATATAGTAACATCTCTGGATATAAAGTCAATGTTCACAAATCAGTAGCCTTCATATATACTCCCAACAACAATCAAGCTGAGAATCAAATCAAAGAAAGAGTACCCCTCACAGTAGCATCAAAGAAAATGAAATACCTTGGAATTATACTTAATGAAGGATCTCTACGGAGAGAACTATGAAACACTAAGAAAAGAAATAGCAGAGGATGTTAACAGATGGAATAACATGCCATACTCATGGCTGGAAAGAAAATATCTATACTACCCAAATCAATCTACAGCTTTAATCCCAACTTTAAAGAACTTGAAAAAACTGTTCTATATTTTGTATGGAACCAGAAAAAGAAAACCGAATAGCCAATGCAATTCTACAAAATAAGAACAAATCTGGAGGCATCATGTTACCAGACTTTAGGTTATACTACAAGTCTACAGCTATCAAAACAGCATAAAATAGAGACATAGATCTATGCAATAGAATAAAGAATCTAGAGATGAAATCATCTTCATATTTTCATCTGATCTTTGCTATAGCAAACAAAAGCATACACTGGGGGAAAAGAATCCTTATTTAATAAATGGTGGTGGGAGAACTGCTTAGGCACATGAAAATACTGAAATTGGACCACATATCTCACCACTTACAAATTAATTCACACTGGATAAAAGATTTAACTTTAAGGCACAAAACTATAAAAAGAAGAAGAGAGTGTTGGGAAAACTCCTTTAGTAATTGCAGAAACAACAAAAATAAATAAAAGGGACCTGGTCAAGTTAAAAAGTTTCTGCATGGCTAAGAATATAAGAATCTACAAAGAACTCAAGCATGTGAACAAAGAGCAAACAATCCTACTACAAACTGTGCAAGAGACATGAACAGAATCTTCTCATGGGGATAGATGAATGGGTACTAAACATGTGAAAAATGTCTCACTGTTCCTAAACTATCAGAGAAATGCAAATTAAATTTATAAATGCAAATTAGATTTTGGGCTATCACCTAACTCCAGGGAAAATGGTCCCACGTCACAAGGTTCCAAAGCTGCTTGTGAGGATGTGGAGAGAATGGAACACTTAGGCAGTTGGTGGTACTGAAAACTAGTATGGCGGCTCAGCGCCTGTGGCTCAACAGGCTAAGACGCCAGCCACATACACCTGAGCTGGCGGGTTCGAATCCAGCCCCGGCCCACCAAACAACAATGACGGCTGGCGGGCGCCTGTAGTCCCAGCTACTTGGGAGGCAGAGGCAGGAGACTCGCTTGAGCCCAGGAATTGGAGGTTGCTGTGAGCTGTGATGCCACAGGACTTTATCCAGGGTGATAGCTTGAGGTTCTGTCTCAAAAAGAAAACTAGTACGGCCTTTATGGAAAGAAGTATGGAGACTCCCCTAAGAAGTAAGAGTAGACCTTGCATTTGAAACTGCAATCTCAATACCAGGTATCTATCCAAAAGAAAAAAAGTCATTTTATCACAAGAACATTTAAACTTGGATGTTTATATCTACTCAATTGACAATTGCAAAGATGTAGAAACCACCCAAGTGCCCTTCAACTCATGAATGGACTAACGAACTTTGGTATATGTACACCATGGAATACTACTCAGCCATAAAAAGATGGAAATTTTGTATCTTTTGTAACAACCTGGAAGAATTTGGAGAATATTCTAAGTATCACAAGAATGGAAAAACTAGCATCACATGTACTCAATACTAAATTGAAACTAGATTAACAGAGACTACAGAAGATAAAAACTCAGTTAAATTCATGAAGTGGGGAGGGAGGTGGGTGTTCAGTAAATTCCCACCCAACTGGTACAATACACCAGTATATGGCAAACTTCCTGGGTGAAGGACACAACTACACCTTGGACTTCACCTTGCAAACCCAAGCAATTTACTAATCATATATGCTCTCATATTAACATGAAATTTTAAAAAGCAAGATCAAATTATATGTAGTCTTAAGAAAGACAATCTAGGTTAAAAAATGCAAATAGGCTAAAATGAAAAATGTAAAAAGATATTAATTGTAAACGGAGTCACAGTAATTGTACCAATATGTGGCAAAGTTGACTTAAAGGCTAAAAATAATCATTACAAATAAACAGAAGTATTTCATAATGACAAAAGGCTCAATATAGCCAGGCATTGTGGCAGGCACCTGTAGTCCCAGCTACTCGGGAGGTTGAGGCAAGAGAATAGCCTAAGCTCAAGAGCTGGAAGTTGCTGTGAGCTGTGTGATGCCATGGCACTCTACCCAGGGCGATAAAGTGAGACTCTGTCTCTACAAAAAAAAAAAAAAAAAGGATCAATAATTAGGATAATTAGCAATAATAGCAATTATTAGCAGATAACAGCAATTTATAACTTACATGCAGCTAGCAAAATCCATGCAGCCAAAATCCACAGGATTGAAATGTCAAATAGACAATAAGACAACCATAGTTGAATATCTTAAGACCCAGTCTCAATAGCTGATTTAAAAAATAAACATTGAAGAGGATGTTGGTAAGGATAAGAAAATTTGAACAACATTATCCAACAATTTGACCTGACATTTATAAAACATTCTACCATAAAATAGTAAAACACACCTTTTCATAGCTGCGAAAAGTACACATGAAACATTTTCTAGGAAAAAACATATGTTTGGATGTTAAAATATCACAATAAATTTTAAAAGATTTAAATCCTTTAAATGTTAGTTAAAGGCCATAAGGCAATAAAATCACAGATCAAAAACAGAAAGAAATGTGGGAAAATCACCAAATATTTGGGAATTAAAGAACACATTTCTGGCTCAGCACCCATAGCTCAGTGAGTAGGGTGCTGGCCACATGCACTGAGGCTGACAGGCCCAACCCGGTCCTGCTAAACAACGACAACTACAACAACCACAACAACAACAACAAAAATAGCTGGGCGTTGTGGTGGGCACCTATAGTCCCAGTTACTTGGGAGGCTGAGGCAAGAGAATCCCTTAGGCCCAAGAGTTTGAGGTTGCTGTTTGAGGTTGTGACACCATGGCACTCTACTGAGGGCGACATAGTGAGACTCTGTCTCAAAGAAATAAAGAAAGAAAGAAAAATAAAGAACACATTTCTAAATGCATACATCAAAGAAAAAAATCACAAGAGAAATTAGAAAATATATTGAACAGAATGTTATCCAAACATACCAACATTTTGACATGTTAAAGCCATGCTTAGAGGGAAATTTATAGCTTTAAACATTTATATAACAGAAGAGAAAGATCTCAAATCCATAAGACTAATATTCCATCTTTAAAAACTAAGGCTCATGCCTATAATCCTAGCACTCTGGGAGGCAGAGGCGAGTGAATAGCTTGATCATGAACCTGAGCAAAAAAGTGAGACCCCATGTCTACTAAAACTTAAAAAATCAAGGCAAGAGGATTGCTTGAGCCCAGGAGTTGGAGTTTGCTGTGAGCTATGATGCCACCGCACTCTACCCAGGGCAACAGCTTGAGACTCTGTCTCAAAAGAAAAAAAAAAAAAAGAAAGAAAACTAATAAAGAAGAGCAAACCAAACCTAAAGCAAGCAGAAACAAACAAAAAAGAAGAGCCTAAGTGAATTATAAAATAGCAAAACAAGGTCAAATAAAAACCATAAAAGTTGATCCTTTAACAAAAAAACATAATGTTCAAACCTTTAGCAACTCTTTCTTTAGAGAGCACAGGCAAGAATGAGAGAGGCAGAGACCGGGATATAGAGAGAAGATGCACAAAAAATTAGGAATTACAGGGGACATCATTTCCTACCACAGGTATTAGAATTTCAAAGAAATGCTATGAACTATTTAGGTCAACAAATTAGACAATTTCAATGAAAAGGACAGAGTCAGAGAAAAATACCAGTTACTGGAACTTACACAAAAGATAGAAAAAAATCTTCGTATATCTAGAACAAGTAATTTTAAATCTTCCCATAATGAAAAACTCAGGCCCAGATGGTTCCTTTGATGCCTCCTTCCAAACATTGAAAGAAGAAATTACACCACTTCTCTACAAATCCTCCAGAAACAGAGGAGGGAACCCTTCCAACTCATTCTCCAAGAATAGCATTACCCTGATATCATAACCAGACAAAGTCAACTTGAGAAAAAAAAATTCAGACCATTATATCTCATGAACACTCATATAGACACAAAAATACTAAACAAAATAGAAGCAAACTACACACCACAAGGAATGCGTTTTGCTATTTGCAAACTGATCTTAACTAGGGTGTTGTAGGAATCAAAAATGTAATGCTGATTGTGACAAATGAATCTAATCATATTGCAACTAAATCACACACCATCACTGCAGGGAAGTGAAGCACATAATTTTGAAAAACAGTGTTTGACTGGGCTGGAAGTAGTAGCTCACGCCTGTAATCCTAGCACCCTAGGAGGCCGAGGTGGGTGGATACCCTGACCTCAGAGGTTCGAGACCAGCCTGAATCAGAGTGAGACCCCATCTCTACAAAAGAAAAAGTCAGGTGTTGTGGCAGGCACCTGTAGTCCCAGCTACTTGGGAGGCAGGACAATCACTTGAGCCCAAGAGTTAGAGGTTGCTGGGAGCTATGATGCCATGGCACTCTATCAAGGGCCACAAAGTGAGACTCTCTCTCAATAAAAAAATAAAGAAAGAAAATTCAAAAAAAAAAAACTAAGACAACTGAAAGCAAAATTCAAACAAAAAAATAAAATAAAAAACAAAAATAAAACAGTGACTGGATACCCAAAGCCTAACTACAGAAAGAACTACACAAAATACTGTTAGTAAATCATTCAAGGGTTAGCAATTCTGAAACCACACTACATGTATACTAGGGTTGAGCGAATAAGTAGCTATATTGTAAATAATTGACTAGGTTTCTCTGGAGAAACTGTTGGAGAAAGAAGATTACACATAAGCAAAAAGAGAAATTTCTAGAATGAACTCTGTGGGTTGGGATTAATCTGAGGTCCCACTAATGAAATTACTTACACACATGCAAATCAGGTAATACAGAAATGTGAGTGTGTATAAGTGTCTTAGAATGCAGACATATACAGTAGACCCTCCATAGTTAACCACCTCCCTACATTGACCACCTCCTTAAACTTGATATAATTTTCATAGACTGGACATACACCACAGGTACATATCAGATTGTAGGCCTAGTTCCTTATGTTGACCAGTTTGTTACAGTCCCTTGGGTGGCCAACTTACAGAGGTTCTACTGTTATTTTCTATACTGTCTCCTGAGAGAACCAAGAATTAGTTCAACTTTCATTCCCCATTTCATACATCTTCCCCCAGTGTTTGAACTCACATAAGTAATGGTTTACTTCCTATTTTCATTTGAGATCCTGTTTAGAAAGTCAACAAATTAAGTAAGCTGCTATTCAACATCAGAGCATTTCTAGAAGACAATTTTTCCTATGGGTTTCCTCATCAAATATTCCTGAGTATGTTTGACAGTGACACCAGAAATTTTTCATTTCAGCTGAACTGAAATATAACAATGATGTATAACATTTCAATTGCTTACCCCACAGAAGGCAAACATGTATTAGAAGTTAAGATAAAAAAAACTTTAAAGAATTCACTCGTAATGTGTGGCATTCTCTCAGTTCTCTTAACCATACATGAGAATTTTAAATAAGCAAACATTTATGTTTATAGGAAGATTTTGTTTGGGATCTTCAGAACTGAGGCAGGAAAATACAATATGATCCTGCAGCATCTTTTGGGGCTAGCAGGTAAAGAAGTACTTGGGGAAAAGTGACAGGTGGGGCGACATAAGGGCATGTTTGAGGGACTCAGGAGCTAACCTGAAAGAATTCAGAGGCCAACCTGAAATGATTTGAGCAACAAAATAAATAGCAATAATATTAACTCAAAGAATAAAACAGCTCAAAGAATAAAACAGAGATGAGTCCATGCAAATATGAATGACTGAATAAATAAGTAAATGGAGAGAAATCTTCCTCAGAGAATTCTTCCCTAAGGAAGATTTCTAATTAAATGTTAAAGAAACAAGGGAACGGAAAATCACCATCAAGTCACCACAGTAATAATAGCTGTCTACAAGATCTGCTGAGGAATGCTAATATTAGTGGTGCAAATTTAACGATTAGCAGGATTTTTGCATAGCATCAGTGCCCTCCCCCCACAAAAAAAAATGTATTACACAGAGGAAAGGCAGTAATTTGCAGTAGATAATCAAGGTTAAGATTACCCATGAGAAGACATATGGCTATTGTGTATCCCCTAAGAGATTGTGCTGTGAAGGGTACATCACCTCTGTGAGATTCTTTTTTTTTTTGTAGAGACAGAGTCTCACTTTATCGCCCTGGGTAGAGTGCCGTGGCGTCACACTGCTCACAGCAACCTCCAGCTCTTGGGCTTAAGCGATTCTCTTGCCTCAGCCTCCCTAGTAGCTGGGACTACA
>CAUYON010165927.1:0-19117 GCA_963573935.1 Arctocebus calabarensis
GTCTCTTAAGTATTCTTCAAACATCCTTCCGAAAAGAATATATTAGTTTGCATTCCCACCAGCAATGTAGAAGTGTTCCATTTTCTCCACATCCACACCAGCATCTCTGGTTTTGGGATTTTGTTATGTGGGCTAATCTTACTGGACTTAGATGATATTTCAAAGTAGTTTTGATTTGCATTTCTCTGATGATTAAGGATGGCGAGCATTTTTTCATGTACCTGTAGGCCATGCAGTTGTCTCCTTTAGAGAAGTTTCTCTTCAAGTCCTTTGCCCAACATGAGATGCGATCACTTGTCCTTTTGTTGCTAATATGTTGGAGTTCTCTGTGGATTCTGGTTATTAAACCTTTGTCAGGGGCATAACCTGCAAATATTTTCTCCCATTCTGAGGACTGTCTGCCTGCTACACTTACCGTGTTCTTAGCAGTGCAGAAGCTTTTTACTTTGATCAGGTCCCAGTAATGTATTTTTGATACTGCTTCAATTGTCTGGGGAGTCCTCCTCATAAAAAATTCACCCAGGCTGATTCCTTCAAGAGTTTTCCCCGCACTTTCTTCTAGTACTTTTATAGTTTCATGTCTTAAGTTTAAATCTTTGATCCAGTGAGAGTCTATCTTAGTTAATGGTGAAAGGTGTGGGTCCAATTTCAGTTTTCTACAGGTCGCCAGTCAGTTCACCCAGCACCATTTGTTAAATAGGGAATCTTTTCCCCACTGAATGTTTTTAATTTGGCTTGTCAAAGATCAAATAGCAGTAAGTAGCTGGGTTCATCTGTTGGTTCTCTATTCTGTTCCATACATCTATCTCTCTGTTTTTGTGCCAGTACCATGCTGTTTTGATTACTATCAATTTGTAGTACAGTCTCAGGTCTGGTAGCATGATAGAAGGCAGGAACTCTTAACTGATTCTTTTTCTTTCTTTTCTTCTTTTTTTTTTGAGTCAGGATTTTATTTTTTTGTAGAGACAGAGTCTCACTTTATTGCCCTCAGTAGAGTGCCATGGCGTCACACAACTCACAGCAACCTCCAACTCCTGCACTTAGGTGATTCTCTTGCCTCAGCCCCCTGAGCAGCTGGGACCACAAGCATCTGCCACAACACCTGGCTACTTTTTTCTTGCAGTTTGGCCGGGGCCAGGTTTGAACCCCCCACCCTTGGTATATGGGGCCAGCACCCTACCCACTGAGCTACAGGCACCACCTGAATTATTTTTTTTAATTGCCATGTCAAAGCACGCTAATTATTTTAAAAGTTAAAAGGCACTGGCTTGGCGCCTGTGGCTCAACGGGCTAAGATGCCAGCCACATACACCTGAGCTGGTGGGTTCGAATCCAGCCCGGGCCGCCAAACAACAATGGCAGCTACAACCAAAAAATAGCCAGGCTTTGTGGCGGGAGCCTGTAGTCCCAGCTACTTGGGAGGTGGAGGCAGGAGACTCGCTTGAGCCCAGGAACTGTAGGTTGCTGTGAGATGTGATGCCACAGCACTCTATCCAGGGTGACAGCTTGAGGCTCTGTCTCAAAAAAAAAAAAAATGTTAAAAGGCACAGAAAATTGTAAAGGGAAAAATAATTTTCATATTCTCCATTCAAACTCAACCACTTAGTTGAGTTTATCATTCAGTGTTTCCTTCCAGCCTTTCTTCATTTTATGATATCCAAATATTTGACAAAGTTGTGGTTATGATGTCTTCACAATGGGCAGAATTTCTTTTAACTTCAGATTATCTCAGAAGCATTTTTCCATCACATAATAAACTCCTGGGTCAGCTTAAACATTGTGGTGTCGAACAGGTCACCCCAATCCTGCCCTGTCAGGGTTCAGCACCATTCCTGAACCCCAGATTCCAGTGAATATGTAAATTTTGAATGTATATACCACTTGGTTTACTTGCTTTTTGCATTCTAATAGAATTTAAGAATCCTACTGGACTCCTGATGCTTATTACTCCTATTCTTTTCTGAAAAATCTTTAGGCAACTATAAGCACAGTGACTTAGAAACAACAGCAGGATAAATAACTTCCAGTGGAAGCAAAGAGGCAGTGTGGGCTGAGGTTAGTTAATAAGGTTGAGACAGTCTCTTGTATTATATGAAGCATGTGGACAGGAGATTATGGCCTTGGGGAGTAATCAATGCCGTTGTTGATTGGGTTCAGATTGATTTCATAAGGAAGAACTGAGCTATGGAAACATTGGCAGATAGAGACGTTGCCTCATTATCTAAACTCCACCAAAAAAGGGTTTGCAACATATGGTCAGTGGTTGATGTAGAGCAGGAAAGGAGACATTTGCCACTGTTCACACCATGAATCACAGCTAGAAAATGGGTCTCTGTTGACCCCTCAGGAAACTTCAGGAAATGGGCTTTACGTTTTGAGGCCAGAGACCAAGGAGCTGAGTGCCCAGCATCTTGTAGGTATTAGTCTTCATCACTGGCTGTGTCCTCACAATTCAAGTTGCAGTCCACACAAACCAGAAGCCTCAGTGTCCCCTGGGAGCTTATTAGCAATGCAGAACCCAGGCCCTACCCCAGACTTACTGAGAGGTTATTTGGAGACATGAACAAAAAGAAGATAGAGTCCATGGCTTGGCACCTGTGGCTCAAGCGGCTAAGGCACCAGTCATGTACACCTGAGCTGGCGGGTCCGAATCCAGCCCAGGCCTGCCAAACAACAATAATAGCTGCAACCAAAAAAATGGCTGGGCATTGTGGCCGGCGCCTGTAGTCCTAGCTACTTGGGAGGCAGAGGCAGGAGACTCGTTTGAGCCCAGGAATTGGAGGTTGCTGTGAGCTGTGATGCAACAGCACTCTATCCAGGGGGACAGCTTGAGGCTCTGTCTCAAAAAAAAAAAAAATGAAAATAGAGTCCAAGTTTTGTGTGGGCAACTGGGCCATTTATTCCATTCTGGTGAGAATGGGCTGAGTTCGAAAAGGAAGTCAGTGTGTGAGTGGCACAGCAGGAAGGGAATATAAGGGTCAGGGGTTCCCAGGTTACTGCACTCATCCCTTTCTGGGCGGGACTTGTGCACCCAGCCCTGCTCGGTGGGCTTTTGTGCTTGTTCCTATCACCCACTGAATTAGAATCCATATTTAAACGATAACCCCCTGTGAGTTGCACATTAAATTTACAAAGTACTGCTCTCTATAACATCAAAAATCCTTTAGCCCTTTAGAGACAAATTATGCCCTCGGTAAGGTTAACAGAGACTGACTTTGTGGGTTAACTTTCAATGAGTTGATCTTTAAATACGTTAAATAAAAACTCCATTATGACTGCTTTCAGCAATTTCAAACTTTGTGAATACCTTTCCTTTTTTTCCCTTCCCAGGAGGCAATTGTTTCTCATCCAAGTGCCCCTAGGGAGTATTCTCTACTATGACTTTTGAGAAAGACTGCAGGAATATGAAATGTGAGGGCTTTGCCTGTGTGTGATTCACAGACATTTCTTCTTAGGAAGGTTTGCATTTTATTAATGTGTACATTTTTTAAGTTTTTGTTTTTATTAATTACCTATGTCTAGCTCCACGTCTTGGCTTCTCATCCTTCCATGGTCATATCATGGACCAGACCTCCACTCAAAGAACAGGGCATGGCGGGGGTTAGAGATGTACAATGCCCTCTTCAAGGACATGGCCAAAGAAATGACTCTCTGGGGAGGTTGAAACTGTGCTCTTAATTCCTAAAGCTAGCAATTTCCACACTATTATGAAAGGAAATGGGATCTGGATGTATTAAGGAAAGAAGGTTTATAAGCTTGTCTCACGGAGAACCATGGGAAGCCAGAAAGCTTCTGAACCGTCAGGACCCAGGGCAGCACCCACTCCGCTCTATAGCCAGCTGGTGACCAGCGCCCAGCCAGGCAGTTTCTGCCACTGCAGGCACAATTTTCAGCTCTGGATTTGCAGCACCTCAGGGGGCGGAATTCTCAGAATTTCCTCAATATCAAAATTAATTCATTAAAAAGAAACTAACCTATGCATAACAGTTTACATTCAGGGGAGTAGAATGTTGCAAAAGCCAAATCAACAATATTACATTACAAAGCCCAAAATACTGAAAGTAGTAAGACTGTATTTAACCATGGTGGCCCAGCCCCATGTGGCAATATTCTCCTTCGCCAAACCTCTCACACTTCTGTACATCTCCTCTGCAAGCATCTCTGTCTTCCTCTTCTGCCCAGAGCTGGGGGCTGAGGCAATCAGTAATGAAGTGCCCTGCAGAACTCTGAGGCACATCCCAGGGGCATCACATTATGGGATAATCTATAGGGGCCAGTCGTAAATATATATCAGAAGCTTCAAATTTTTTTTTTAGAGACAGAGTCCCCTTTTGTTACCCTTGGTAGAGTGCCGTGGCGTCACCGTCCAAAGCAACCTCCAGCTCTTGGGCTTAGGTGATTCTCTTGCCTCAGCCTCCCGAGTAACTGGGACTACAGGCGCCCACCACAATACCCAGCTATTTTTTTGTTGCAGTTTGGCCAGGGTCGGATGTGAACCATACGGGGCCGGCACCCTACTCACTGAGCCACAGGTGCCACCCCAGAAGCTTCAAAATTTTTATTGTGATCTGAATACTCTTTTGGGAATTCTATCTCAAAGAAACAAGTTGAAAAGGAGCAATGTTTTACACATAGGGATGTGTATTGCACAATTGTTTAGAATAGCCCTAAGTTGGAAACAAACTAAAAGTCTAATTGTAGGGAAATAGCTACATACATTAAGAGACAGTCATATGGCAGCTATTTCCTATCCTTTAAGAAATATATTCATGAAGACTGTCAAACAACATTGAAAAATGCTACTGATAGAATGCTATTATAGTCAATAAACATTTACAGAGCACTTACTATGTGCCACTCCATGTATTAACTGCTTTAAAATTATTCATTTAACTAATTTAATTTAAGTATCCTTATCATTAGTAGTAGTAGTAGTAGTAGTGTTCCCCTTTCTGAGGAAACAAAGACATGGAGAGATTAGACAAGCCTAAGATGTAATGCCAGTAAGAGGTAGGAAAAAAATTCAGACTTATGTGTTTAATATAAACTCACACACACACACACACATATACATACCATATACATGATTTTAAAAGTTCTTTCCAGTTTTTAAATTTTTTTATTGAACTATAACTTAATATAGTTGAGTACATAAATCTTATATGTACTGCTTAATTTTTACATGGTATATGCCCATATAACTACCATCCAGATAAACACAAAGATAATTTCTAGCAGCCCAGAAGGCTCTGAAGTGCTGCTTCCAAGTGAATACCCCCTAGAGGTAGTCATTATTATGACTTCTGTCCCCATAGATTAATTTTGGTTGCTGTTGAACTTTCTATAAATGGAATAATATAGTGCATACGCTCTTGCATTTGGCTTCTTTTGCTCAGCCTTATGTCTCTAAGATTCATCCTTGTTGCTGGTGCCAGTAGTCCTTTTTCACTGCTTTATAGTATTTCACTGTATGAATATACAATAACTTACTTACCCAGTCTAGTCTTGTTGGACTTTTGGAGGTTTTTTCCTGTTATGAATAATGGTGAGTATTCTAGCACATGTCTTTGGTGAACCTAAGACCCCATTTCTATTAGGCACATACCCCAGAGTAGAATTGTTAAGTCTCAGAGTAAGTAGATACTGCCAAATGAGTGTGCAAAGTGATTGCACCAATGTCTCCCATATTCTTCTTTCTTTTTATTTCATTGTACAAATTTCCTTTTTATTTCTTTGTGTAGAGATTTCCTTCTTTCTTTCTTTGGCAAAAGCCACATAGAGGACAAAACCACCACAGCAAAAAAATGGCAGCTGTGTCACAGAGGGTGGCCTCAGCATTCTCCAGGGGAGAATCCAGCTCCCAGGGTTTCCTTATCCAGTTATCTCAGAAAAGGGTGATGGTAGCATGAAGTTGGAGAAGCACCTCCAAGGGAAGGAAGACTAGAAAAGTGATACTCTACCCCCTAGATATGCCCCCAGGTGTAGGGAAGGGTACACTGAACTCATCGCCTCTAAATTTCTCCAAGTCCATTCTCCTGCCACAGCGAATCACTACCATCTTGGTTTACAACAGGAGAAAATCCAGGTGATGAAGGACTTCATTCCAAACCCCAGATCCATCACTGAGCCACGCTGGTGAAGTCACAATCTCTAGTGTGTAAATTGTGCGGTGAAATGACCCAATGTGAAGTATTTGCTATGCCTAGGAAGCGGTATAAAAGACATGGGAGATGCTGTTTTTAGTCACTAAGGGCTGATCACTTCTGCTACACTTGGGTGGCAGATGCACGGTGCCTTTTGCTTCGATGAATTACTGTTTTCTTTGCCACTTCTGAGAATATCATAGCTTAGCTGTACATGAACACTGACACCAATTTACAGGATGCATGAGTCATCGTGGAAGAGAACCAAAGAGTAAAAGCAGGAGCCAATAAACTAGCCTCTGGGTCAGCCTAACAGCATCCTTCTCCAAAGAGATGACCTAAGCCTGCAGTGAGGCATTAATCAGTAACTATTAAAGAGGTCTGGATAAAAAATGTGAATGCCACCTGAATACACAAGACTCTCCTTTTCCTGACAAGTAGATTCTTAATTTACTGAGACTCCACTACATGCCAGATACTGTGCTGGGAACATGTTCCCTTCTCTCAAGACTCTCACAGCCTGCACCATGGAAACAGATAAGTAAATGGGAACTTAGGATTCAACGTGGCAGGTCATGTATGGTAGAAAGTGCAGGGTTCAGGGCCTGAGAAGAGAGAATCCGAATGTTTAGAGTTCAACTAGCATAATATGAGACAAGAGGAAGAACAGCAATAGAACTTTTGAGCAAATAGCAATGGGCCTGGAATAAAAAAAAGTTAACTTGCAGAGGCCAAAAGGGTTCCCAAAGTCCCCCAGACATAGGAAATATATTGCAGGAGGGCTGGTCCTAACTATAAGGTTCAAGAGCAAGGGCTTCCACGTGCAAGGGAGGAGTTACTGGGGGTCCTGTTTTCTGATCCTAGCTCAGGTGCATTCTCTCCTGTGGGGCCCTGGCATCCAGGTTTCTCTGGGCTCAGTTTTCCTACCTGAAGTAAGTGTAGACCAGAAGATCCTTGCCAGTTGCTTTCCAAGCAGGGCATCCTAAGGCTGCTGAACTTTTTAAAGTGCTGCAGAACTGCATCACTGCAAATATCCACTGAAAGTCATTTCCTCTATATGCGTTTTTCACTTTGTAATATAATTTAGTTCTGCTCATAAACCCACAGTACATAACAATCTGCATGCAAAAGGAGAAAAGGAAGAAGAAAAACAAAGCCAAGCCAGAGAGAAAAGGAAAAAACAGTGGCTTGAGGATGTGATCTAGGTGAAGAAATGAAACACTTTTAACTCTCGAGTGTTCATGAAGCAAAGGGAACTTAAGACCATCCTAGGACAGCTGACGGCTGAGAGCCATTCATTCTTCACAAACCTCCACCATGTTCAGAGCACAACATCTAAAACTAGGCTATACATCAGTTACCTGGGCTCCAGTGAGGATGAAATCCACAGGTCAGTGCCTGTAGCTCAGCGGCTAGGGTACCAGCCACACACACTGGAGTTGGCAGGTTCAAATCCAGCCCAGGCCTGTCAAACAACAATGACAACTACAACCAAAAAATAGCCAGGCTTTGTGGTGGGTGCCTGTAGTCCCAGCTACTTGGGAGGTTGAGGCAAGAGAATAACTTGAGCTCAAGAGTTTGAGGTTGCTGTGAGTTGTGACTCTACTGCACTCTACCAAGGGCAACAAAATGAGACTCTGTCTCAAAAAAAAAAAAAAGAGAGAATGAAATCCACATCTCACCTCCACTGGCCACCACCCATACTTGCTCGGCAGTGTCCATAGACAGAAAGTGTGCAGTGAGAGATGGGCACTCTGGAAGGCACTCAGCAATGGAAGCTGCCAGCTTCTTGGCCTCAATAAAGCCTGCCTGAGGGCGGTGGCTGTGGCTCAACGGAGTAGTGTGCTGGCCCCATATGCCAGAGGTGGTGAGTTCAAACCCAGCCCTGGCCAAAAACTGCAAAAAATAAAAAATAAAGCCTGCATGACTAGATGGTTTGTATCTTTTCTCTAAGTATCTGTTTCCTGAGTTAAAAAGCAAACAACAGCCTGTGTCTGCCTTAAAAAGAAAATGAACACCAAAAATGAAAGACCTGCCATGAAGGGCTAGGGGAGACAGGAGCATAAAAATCAGTGAACTGTGTGAGAGGATGGAGGAAGGGAAGCTGGTGTCTGTGGGTGACAGGGAGGGGTCCTCATTCAACAAATCGAGTCTCACTGTCCTGCTGAAGCAGAAAGATGAGACAGGCAAGACACACACACACAAATGAGAACAAATCCCTGTGTTGAGAAGTCGACATTCTCGCTGCCCAAAGCGTTGCTGAGAGCCACCAAGAGCAGCGTCACCTGAGTCTGTTGGAAAGGCAGTCCCAGGTTCGGGAATCCAAGTGCATTGCTTGGAGGCACTGCTGCCTGTGGGAACGGGCTCTGGGTAGCGTGGAGCACTGGAGCAGGATGGCCCTGTCTGAGAGGGCCGGGAGGCTTCTCCGAGGAAGGCGCGTTTAGGCTGGATCCTCGAAGAGGAGTAGGCATTGGTTGGAGCAGAGCAGGAGGAAATTCCAAGCAGAGGCAGGGGTAGGATACGAAGGAGGAGGACTGCAGAGGGGTGAAGCTAACGAAACAGGAAACTTGGGGGAGAATCGGATTGTGAAGATACCTGCACTCATCCACTGCCGGATGGGATTTGTGTTTGGTTTGTTCTTCGGAGGATGAGAGTCAGAGAGGGAGCGCCTTCCCCTGGCGCTGTGCTGAAGTTTCATCAGCTACGGGGGGTGAGATGCACATTAGAGATGCTGAGGGCCATGTTCACAGTGGAAACATGTCAGGGGAGAAAGAAATCAGGAAAACTAGTGCTCTTCAGGTTTGCTTACAGAGCGTGGGAGGGTCTGTGAATTTGAAGGGAAAACAGAAAAAAAAATTTTTTTTTTCCATCTAAGGAAATTTTTTTCTGAAGGTGATGAAGGCAAGGGAATGATCAATTTCTCTAAGGGGTTCTCAACCTTCCAAATGCTGTGGCCTTTTAATACTGTTCACGACTCACAGGTTGAAAATAGTATTAAGCTGGCCAGGTGCGGTGACTCATGCTTGTAATCCTAGCACTTTGGGAGGTTGAGGCAGGTGGATTGCCTGAGCTCACAGGTTCAACCAGCCTGAGCAAGAGGGAGACCCCCATATCTAAAAATAGCCGGGCACTGTGGCAGGTGCTTATAGTCCCAGCTGCTCAGGAGGCTGAGGCAAGAGGACCACTTGAGCCCAAGAGTTTGAGGTTGCTGTGAGCCGTGACACCATGGCACTCTACCCAGGGTGACAAAATGAGATTCCATTAAAAAAAAAAAAAAAAAAAAGAGGTATTAAGCCAAAACATGGGACCAAGAGACTGGAAAGTAATGTTTCTTGGGGGCGAAGTAGCAGCAGTTTTAACCCTTTAAACAGCCTTATGAAAAGCCAAAGCAGACACACAACAGTTGCCTCACTTTAGCTGAAATGTAGTTCTAACTCAGGACTCACGCATTTAGTTCTAACTCAGAGCTCTGGTAAGGATGGTCCATCAACATGCCAGATCAATGGGGTGTTGGGCCCTTGCCCAAGACCCTGGCTCTGGGTGAAACCGCTGTCCGCACACAGGGCCAGGCCTTCTTTCAGCTCCCAGTGAGTGAGATCCTCACTTAATGATGAGCCAAAGAAAACCACGGTGCTTTTAAAAGTGGCAGAGGACATTTATCATACTCTACTACAATGATTATTGATTTCTTAAGTGGTCCTCTGTGCATGGAACCATACAGCACATCCAGTCTCATAGGGATAATTCAGATGCCTCCCACTTTTAGGGATAATGTTTTGCTGGCTGCTAAAGGTGTCTTATTGTAGCAAAAGTCCTTGGGCCCCTGGGACTGTTGACTGAGGGTGAAGTGTGTGAGAACTAAACAGCAGAGCATTAGCCAGTAGGGCTATATGTTTCTTCTGGGAAGTTTGGTGCCAATCTAATTCTCTTATACATTATTTGGTTTTGGTCTGGAGGCTCTGAACTCGTTAAAGTCATCCTTAAAGTCTAATACTTTTGCCAAGATTTGTCTTGGAGTTAATCATTATTAGTCAATTTTATCTAATACCCAGTGGGTCTTTTCAACATATAGATTTAAGTTCTCATTTATCTCTGGAGCATTTTGTTAGGTTATAGTTTTAAATACTAGTTCCGTTCCATTGTTTTGTTGTTCTTTTTCAGAAATTCCTAACATGTTTGTTGAACCTCTTTGCTTATCTCTATTGCAACTATTTTCTCTCTGATCATTTTTTAAACTTTCTTAATCTCGTCTTTTAAATTTATTGGACGTGTTTCTGCTTTTTTTTCCTTTGAGACCAAGTCTCACTGTTTCCTAGCTACAGTGCAGTGACATCATCATAGCTCATTGCAATTGCAAACTGCTGAGCTCAAGTGCTCCTCCTGCCTCAGCCTTAGGTAACTGGAACTACACATGCTCCACCCACACCTGATTGTTTCTATTTTTAGTATTTATAAAAAACCCATTCTTATATAAGAATGTACCCACCACTGTATTATCATACAGGATAGTTTCACTGCCCATCAAACGCTCTATGCTTTCCCTATTCATCAATTCCTCCTCCCTAACCACTGGTACCCACTGATATTTTTTTTATAGGACTATCTCCGTAATTTTGTGTCCCACATGTCATGTAATTGGAATCATACAGTATGTAGCCTTTTCTAGTTGGTTTCTTCATTTAGTTATATTCATTTAATTTTCCTCCATGTCTTTTTATGGCTTGATAGCTCATTTATTTTAATGCTATATAATATTCCATTGCATCATAGTTTATCCATTCACCTACTGAAGAACATCTTAGTTGCTTACCAACCTTGACAATGATGAATAAAGTTGCTGTAAACATCTGTGTGTTTGTGTGGACATGTTTTCAATTCATTTAGACAAATACTAAGGAGTGTGAGTGCTGGGTCATATGGTAAATGTATGTTTTCATTTTGTAAGATGCTGTCAAACTATTTCCCAAACTGGCGCTACCATTTTCCATTCCCTCCAGCAATGAATGAATGTTCTTGTTGCTTTATGCCCTGTCAGCACTGGGTCTTGTCAGTGTTTTGAATTTTGGCCAGTCTAATAGGTGTGTAGCAGCATCTCATCCTTATAATTTGCAATCTCCTAAGAACATACAATGTTGAACATCTTCCCATATGTTTACTTATAATTTGTAAGTCATCTTTGGTGAGATGGCTATTCTTTTGCTCACTTTTAAATTGCGTTGTTCCTTTTTTTTCTGTTTTTGGCCGGGTCTGGGTTTGAACCTATCACCTCTAGCATATGGGGCTGGTACCCTACTCCTTTGAGCCACAGGCGCCGCCCTGGGTTGTTCCTATACTGTTAAGTTGTAAGAGTTCTTTGCGTGTTTTAGGTAAGTCTTTTATCAGATGTGTCTTGTGCAAATATTTTTTCCAGTGTATGATTTGTCTTTTCATTCCTTTAATAGTGTCTTCCACAGAGCAGAAGTTTTTAATCACTTTATTAAAATTATTCTATTATTTCTTTCATGGATTGTGCCTTTGGTATTTTATCTTAAAAAGCCATTACCAAAGTCATCTAGATTTTTCTTCTGTTATCTCCTAATAGTTTCATAGTGTTGCATTGTGCATTTAGGTCTATGACCCATTTTGATTTAATTCTGTGAAAAGTGTAAGATCTTAATCTAGATAAATTTTTAAAAAAAACAAGATGTCCACTTCTTCCATGCCATTTTTTTTTTTTTTGGAGACAGTCTCAAGCTGTCACCCTGGGTAGAGTGTCATGTCATCACAGCTCACAGCAACCTCAAACTCATGGGCTGAAGTGATTCTCTTGCCTCAGCCTCCCCGAGTAGCTGGGACTACAGGTGCCCACCACAATGCCCATCTATTTTTTGGTTGTAGTTGTCATTGTTGTTTGGCAGGCCCGGGCCAGATTTTGAACCTGCCAGCTCTGTGTGGCTGGTGCCCTAGCCACTGAGCTATAGGCGTCAAGCCTCCAACACCATTTGTTGAAAAGAATATCTTTGTTCCATTGTATGTCTTTTGTTCTTTTATCAAAAATGAGTTGAAAAATATATATGTTCTGAATTCTCTATTCTTCTATTAGTCTACTTGTTTACTTTTTGCCAGTATCAATATCACACTATCTTCCTCTGCTCTTTTTGAACCCATCTGTGGAGTTATAAATTTTTTTTTGAGACCAAGTCTTACTTTGTCACCCTCGGTAGAGTGCTGTGGCGTCACAGCTCACAACCTCCAACTCTTGGGCTTCAGTGATTCTCCTACCTCAGCCTCCCAAGTAGCTGGAACTACAGGTACATGCCACAACACCCAGCTATTTTTTGTTGCAGTTGCCACTGCTTTTAGCTGGCCAGGGCTGGGTTTGAACCCGCCATCCTTGGTATATGGGGCCGGCGCCCTATCCACTGAACCACAGGCACCGCCCTGATTTTTAAAATTTTTGTTATTATTCAATTTCAGAATTTTCATTTGGTCCTTATTTGTATCTTCTCTTGAGACTTTCTATCTCCTTGAAGAGACTTTCATTTTCACTTATTTCACGTATGTTCGTAGTTGCTCATTGGAGTGTTTTTATGAAGCCTGGTTTAAAATCCTATCTGATAATTCTACTAACTGTGTCATCTCAATGTTGCTTGTCTGTTGTCTTTTGTCATTTAAGTTGAGGTCTTCCTGGTTCTTTGTATGACACAAATTTTGATTAAAACTTGAGCATTTTGGATATTACAAGATTCTGTATCTTCTTTAAATTTTGTTTTAGCAGGCCTTTGAAATTTAAAACTTATGAGCTGCTTATTTCTAGAGTTTTCCACATAATAGTTTTAGACTATGGTTGACCACAGGTAACTGAAATCATGATTAAGGGTTAACTATTGAATAGTCCCTAACCTCGGAACATCTGTTAGCTCATTGGAAAAATGAGCAAATATATTTGTAGCAACTAGTATAGTAGCTAAAATATAGTAGGTACTCCATAAATGTTTCCTAAAATTTACTGGGCACTAAGTAGGTTTCAGACCCTGTATTCAATGCTTCACGTTTTATTTCCCAGTAGGGGCTATTAACCCATATTCTGGCTGACTCAGAAATTCAGTGTATTTAGACACAGTTAAAATGTTAGTGAGGGGTGTAGCTAGAATTTGAACCAGTTTGCCTGATCTAAAATCTCATGCAAGCCAGGTGCAATGGCTCATTCCTGTAATCCTAGCACTCTAGGAGGCAGAGACAGGTGGATTTCTTGAACTCGGGAGTTTAAGACCAGCCTGAGCAAGAGCCAGACCCTGTCTCTAATAGAAACAGAAAACCTAACCAGGTGTGGTGGTGAGCACCTATAGTCCCAGCTACTGGGGAGGCTGAGGCAAGAGGATTGCTCAAGCCCAAGAATTTGAGGTTGCTATAAGCTATGATGCCACAGCACGATACCCAGGGTGACAGAGTGAGACTCTTGCCCCAAAAAACCAACAAATAAAATCTCATGCCCTTTCCACAATTGCACATTGTTGCCTTAAGCTATCATTGTACGTTTGAGTGAGTTAGACAGAAAGGAAAAAAGTAAGCGAGCTTCACTAAAAACTTACGAATTCTGGGCGGTGCCTGTGGCTCAAAGGAGCAGGGCGCCGGCCCCATATGCTGGAGGTGGCGGGTTCAAACCCAGCCCTGGAGAAAAACTGCAAAAAAACCCCCCAAAACCAAAAAACTTACGAATTCTAAACCTCCCTTTAATGTCTTGATGCCTTAATAAAGGAACAAACATGAAATTAAAAAAATAAACCTAAGATGAAAGAGAATAAAAGGTGCTGCTGTTAAAGATCTCAGAGTAGACACAAACGTTGATCCGATATTTGTGTCTTTTTTTTTTTCCCCAGAAGTCCTTTAAGGACAAAGTAATTGTGTTCTCTCCACTTTCCTCCCTTCTCAAAAATTGGACATTAGCTCTCTTCATCTTCCATCTAATTTAGCTGTCCCAATGCCAGGATATATTGGAGCAAATAACTAATTAAGTTTTATTCTTGGAAACCCCCTCTATAGTGAGAGACAGTTAGGCAGAAGGCCCTGCCACCAGCCCCATGTGGCACCAAATGCTCTGTGTTCCAGAGTATTAGGCTGGGTGACTTCTGAACTGGATTTGATGATTTCTCTACCACAAGAACCAACCTTCACTGATTATGAAACACTTTTAAGAACTGGTCACTTAGTCTTGGGCTGGGTACGAGGGGAAAAGTGTAGGACTGGGAAAATGAGGAAATGAAACAGAACCATGACTACTTAACTAAAGCATAGAATGGACTGGGAAGGAAAGATTTAGTATCAGCAGAACTAAAGCTGTACTCTTCTGAATTTGGGATATGATTGAAAATCGTGCTTACTGCGGTAAAGAATTCATCACTGACAAGTGGTTTCCTTCAAGGGCTAGATCCCACTATCATCTTTTTTTTTTTTTGAGACAGAGCCTCAAGCCCTGGATAGAGTGCCATGGTATCACAGCTCAGAGCAACCTCCAATTCCTGGGCTCTAGCGAGTCTCTTGCCTCTGCCTCCCAAGTAGCTGGGACTATAGGCGCCCGTCACAATGCCCAGCCATCTTTTGGTTGCAGCCATCATTGTTGTTTGGCGGGCCCAGGCTGGATTTGAACCTGCCAGCTCAGGTGTACATGGCTGGCACCTTAGCCTGTTGAGCCACAGGCGCTGAGCCCCCACTATCCTCTTAATCTCTACAAAGAATTGTGGACATGGGCCAACGCACTGCTTTTTCCTACCAATACTGATTAATGGGAGTTTAGACCATCCTGAAGTTCTTTATTAATAGGATTTGACCTCCATTGGCTATTCCTGACAGTTGACTGTAAGCCAGAATGGTAACAGTGTGGTTCAGGATTATTTTGGAAATCTGAATAAATGCTTTTGTGATTATAGTTTACTAACAATGTGCACAGGATTAGCTCTGCCTTTCACTTTAACCTCTGAAAGACATTATTATTTTTGTTTGCTGCCAGTTCTATAAATGGAGATGACTCTAAATGAAGGACTTTAAACAGAACCCTGATGATGCCTAAACGTCATCATTTTCCACCAGTATAACTTTATTGAGATTGTATGTGTTTGCACACAGACACAGTTAAAGAGCATATGTTTTATATGCACACATAAAATATAAATGATATAGGAGTTTCTGGCAAATGATTTATTAATGAAAATTTATTAATTATATAACCTTTGAATATTAGAGAAACAGCAATTATGTACACATTAGCACGAAGTTCCCAAACTTTGGTTATATGGATATGCCTCAAGCACCACAGACCAAATATTAATCCTAATTTAAAAAGAAAAAAAATCTTAAGAAACAAAAAAATCCTCCACTCTCGAGTCTGTTTTCTTTACACCATATTGAGAAACTCTCTTTTTATTCTACATTTCCTCTCACCTTGGTCAGTTTCCAAAAACACTATCAATAAAAATCGACCAGAGGAAATAGACAAACCATGACAGGTAAAGGTGATGTCTCAAAAGAATAATTACTGGCTGGGTGCCAGGGCTCATGCCTGTAACCCCAGCTATACAGGAGGCTAAGGCCAGGAGTTTAAAATCAGCATGGACAACACAGCGAGACCATGACTCTTAAAAAAGAAAAATTTCTGGAAATTATTCTGTTTTAAATAAAAAGAAGTTTTAATCTACGAAGTTCACATTATATAACAAGGATGAAAAAAAACTAATTCTTAATTTCCAAACTCCAAAAACCCAAAAGATGTAAGCATAACGAAAGGCTTACAGGAAGACCTTTATCAAATCCAGTTAAAAAGATCCCTGGATTTCCACTTCTTCTCTGGCATCACTTGCATCTGCTAGTGCAGAAGTAATCTCAATAACATTCAGGTGAGAAGAATGAGACCTGATAGCCAACCCACAATCTTTCATGGGATTTCACAAGAACTCTGCTGGGCAAAAGAAAGAAAAATCAAAGAATGAAGACTGAAATAGAAGAAAATCAAAACAAAACATACCTAAGCCCACATAAATCAGGATGGAAGAGGCTTAATTGTACAAACTGATAATCACATGTGTGAAAGGAGCGTCTCCTTGACTACAAATGTGGATTATATACACATTTATATTAACTTAAATCAGTTCATATATACACCTGAAAATTCAAACAGAACATCCCTGGTGAGAGGTGGGAGAAGGTCTATTCATTTGGCTCCTCAGGTTCCTGTCCCTTGCCCTGGCTGGTCAGCGGTCTCTGCACAGGACTCAGCAGCAAGGTATATAAAGGGATAAAGCTTGATGTCTGGTCCAGGGGTGGAACAGTTTTTGCATTCTTCATTATAGTATCGTAGCAACAGCTTATACACTTCTCCTGGAGAGTAAAAGACCAAATCAGTTTGCACACTGAGGTATGTAAATGAGAAAACCTTTGAAAGAACATTCCAGTTTTATCTTAATCTAAATCATATGCTCAGATTTGGGTACTGAAAATAAAGCATGAATTTCATGTGCCTGAAAACCTTTCCCACCATAAACCCCTAAACATTTTTTAAATTCTTTAAAGAAACTACTTAGTCATAATATAACAGGTTGGCCCATTATCCATGCAGTGTCTGGGAAGTTCACAGTAACCCGGTCATATACATTCAGCGCTCAAGGAACAAACATGCTGGCATGTTGAGCTTCTTAGGTCTGAACTTACCCTCTTTTATCTTTCTACTTTTTTGTTGTTTTACACACACAAAAGTAAAACTGGACACTAACTCCACATTTCTGGCTTTACTTTAGTAAGCTGACATGCTCATTCAAGATCATAGGTGAAACTGCCAGGAAAAAAAAAAAGACTGCAAATGCTGCCCTGCCAAGAGCTCTGTCTTCCCCTTTCACAGTCAGGTTTTTGCTTCTTCTTACCCAATGTGATCCATCCAGATTTAGCAAATATTCCCACTGGATAGTATACAATCCATCTAGATACTGAGTGTCAAGACTACCTCCTACTTACCAACAGTAAGTTTCCTTTCAGTAAGGAAAGTGTGCATGCTGTAAATGTCTCTCATCAATTCTGAGTCCCCAAAGGTGAAATAAACCACATCACGCTCAGCTGCAGCAGCTGCCAGTATCTGTATTAAGGCTGTAGCAAAGACAAAAGTCACAGCTATATTATGACACTTTCCATCAAGATACCTTTAGCTTTTTCCACCAGCTAACTCATAGCTGGTGCTCCATGACTTCATCCTAGATTTAAGATTTATAAGCCTAATGAACGTGTTATTAGAAATGGTGAATACAAGATGGGCGTACATCATCTAGTGTGTGATTCTTCAGATATAATACTGAGAATATCATTAAACTACAAAATTCCCACACAGGCATCTTTTCTGGACCACAAATAAAGGAAGGTGCATTTGGAGCAGCAAAACAAGGCACCAACGTGGTATCTATATTTGCTTAATCTGAAAATAAATTTGTTTTGTTTTGTTTTGAGACAGAGTCTCAAGCTGTTGCCCTGGATAGAGTGCTATGGGGTCACAGGTCACAGCAACCTCAAACTCTTGGGCTTATGTGATTCTCTTGCCTCAGCTTCCCAAGTAGCTGGAACTATAGGAGCCCGCCACAACGCCTGGTTATTTTGTTGTTGCAGTTGTCGTTGTTTGGCAGGCCTGGACTGGATTCGAACCCGTCAGCTCTGGTGTTTATGGCTGGTGCCCTAGCCGTTAATTTGTAGGTACCAAGCCTGAAAATAAAATTTTTATGTTTGCTTGCGTGATTTAATCACTTTGTCTTATTACATAGTTGCTCATCTTTTGTATTGCAGGCACATGTGGGAGGTTCCAATGCAATCTTTAACTTCACAATAAGCAACTTCACTTGCATTCCTGTTTCTAACCAGTCACCAAAGCATGAAGCTAATGTTACTGAAGACACTGGACAGTGACTCTCTGGTGTGTTGTAATGGGAAAACAATGGAGAGCCACTATTTCTGGAAATCAAAGTTACCAAACCATTGAGCCTGAACTATATTTCTAAAAGTTACTTTATAATCTCAATAGAGAGAATTTATTTAAAAAAAAAAAATTGAACATAGTTATAATAAATGCCTTTTTGCTAGTTATGTATCTTTTACTTCATAAAAGAGAAGGTAGAGATCAATGAAAAACATAATAGAGGATATCTTTTAATAGTTTTGCTTTCTGAAAGCATGTTAATATTCTACATATTTAAAAAATAAAATTAAGGCCATGCGCGGTGGCTCACACCTATAAATCTAGCACTCTGAGAGGCTGAGGCAGGTGGATTGCCTGAGCTCAGGAGTTGAGACCAGCCTGTGCAAGAGTGAGACCCTATCTCTAAAACAGCCAGGCACTGTCTTGGGCATCTGTAGTCACAGCTACTTAGGAGGCTGATTTGAGCGCAAGAGTTTGAGGCTGCTGGGAGCTGTGACACCAGGACACTATTCCAAGGGCAACAAAGTGACAATCTGTCTCAAACAACAACAACAAAAATTAAGACAGTAAGAATGGTATTGGGTGCCAGGCGTGATGGTTCATGCCTGTAATCTTAGCACTCTGGGTGGGGGTGGGTGGATTGCTTGAGATCAGGAGTTTGAGACCAGCTTGAGTAAAAGGGAGACCCCATTTCTACTAAAAGTAGAAAAACTACCCAGGCGTTGTGGTGGACACCAGATGTTCCCGCTGCTCAGGAGGCTGAGGCAAGAGGGTTGCATAAGCCTAGGAGTTTGAGGTTGCTGTGAGCTGTGATGACGCCACGGCACTCTAGCCTGGGCAACAGAGTGAGACTCTGTCTCAAAAAAATAAAAAGAAGGGCGGCTCCTGTGGCTCAGCGAGTAGGGCGCCGGCCCCATATACCGAAGGTGGCGGGTTCAAGCCCGGCCTCGGCCGAACTGCAAAAACAAAAAAATAGCCGGGCGCTGTGGCGGGCACCTGTAGTCCCAGCTACTCGGGAGGCTGAGGCAAGAGAATCGCTTAAGCCCAAGAG